>VMDO01011495.1:0-66575 GCA_007922755.1 Pedetes capensis | reverse complement strand
CCATGGTATTTTCAGTGGCATCATATGGTTGTGAAAGCTGGACATTGAACAAGAGAGACAGAAAAAGAATTGATGCTTTTGAATTGTGGTGCTGGAGACGTCTGTTGAATATACCATGGACTGCCAAAAGAACCAACAGATCTGTCCTAGAAGAAGTACAACCAGAGTGCTCCTTGGAAGCAAAAATGGCCAAACTGCGTCTTACATATTTCGGACATGTAGTCAGGAGAGAACAATCCCTGGAGAAGGACATCATGTTTGGTAGAGTGGCAGGTCAACGCAAAAAAGGAAAACCCTCCACAGATGGACTGACACAGTGTCTACAACAATGGGCTTAAACATAAATAAGATTGTTTGCCTGGCACAGAATCAGCAAGTGTTTCAATCTGCTGTACATAGGGTCGCTATGAGTCGTACTCGACTCGACGGCACCTAACAACAACAACAAAAGTTATCAAAGAAGACAATTGATACTTCTCTTGTCTCCCTACTTCACTGTCCATCTTTCACAAGCATGTGATGTGACTGAAAATATTATATGAGATAAGCACGCCTTTGTTTTCAGTGTGACATGTTTACTTTTCAATATTTTAAAAAGGTGTGCTTAAATGTAATAAATGTTTATGTGCATGGCACATTATCAGGGAATATTTCATTCTGTTTTACATAAAGTTACTATGAGTCAGACCTGAGTCGACGACACCTAACAACAACAAAGTTATCAAAATTTTCATAGACTCTGATTGGCATATCTATGTACTAAGAATTTGTTAGGCTATAAAAAGGTAGGTTTAAATTCTGCAACATGATATAAACATAAACTATCATATTGTTATTGTTAGATGCCCTCTAGTCCATGTTTGACTCATAACAATCCTACACACAACAGGCAAAACACTATTCTTAGTGCTTCTCTGCTATTCATAGAACTATTCATAGTGATTCTCTGCTATTCGTAGTCATAGTGATTCTCTACTATTCATTGGTTTTTGGGAGTGGGTTGCCAGGTCCTTCTCTCAAGCCTTCAGCACTTAGTGTTTCAAGGCAGTCTTCCATTCAAGTATTAACCAGGCTTGTCCCTGCTTCGCTTCCCATATCTGATGGGATTGGATGCCACAGTGGTACTGCTGCAGGCAAACTATCATATTAAAATATAATAATTCAGGCAGGAAATTTGACCTTTTGCTGGAGATTTAATTCCACAGTTTTAAAAAACTACTCTTGTTCCCATTTCTTTTCAATTTGGTGGAAGACTTTAGAAATTTGAAAGTTTATAAAAATATATGTGAATTAAGTATTTGTGTAGAGGTCAATATAAAATCATACAACTTGAAGTAAAATCTATTTTGGGGCACAATTTATTATATTCCATTATCTGAAGAACAAAATGTGGGTTCTTTGACAGGTGCCTCAGACCAGCTGCAGCATAAGATCCAGGGGTATCCAAAGGCAGATGAGGAGTCTGCAATGGGTAACAAACACAGCAGCTCAGAGGCAGTGTGGATCTGTTCTGTTTATTTTTCAGATAGCTCAGTGTTTTATACAATCTTTTTAGGCTTAGGTCATGCAAGCAGTAAGAATAGCACATGCAGTTATTCATAAAACAAAGTTTCATAAGCACCTGTTAATCATAACAACCCATAGTTCAAAACACAAACTTTACTATCTCCAGACACCAAACACTTGAAAGTTCTCTTTCTTCTCAGGCTTTTCATAAATGACAAACTATAATAGGGTATTTGAACTCTGTCCTTATTGAACAACAGCCTCTACTCTTTTTCTCTAACTGGGAACCAACGTCTGTAGATAAGCACCTCCCCATGCTCTGTATCCACTCTTTTCCCCAGCTGGGAGCCAAGGTCAGCCTTTGGACAAATAAGCACCTCCATGTTAAATTGTCAAGGAGGCTTTTGTGCTATGGGAACAGACCTGTGTATTCTTTTGATTGTTCTATACTTTCTTTATAAACCTTAGCTATCATAGGTGGGGCCACTCCAGTCCAAGTAGGGGCTAACAACTCAGCCTGTTTTAGCTGAAGCATAAATTACTTAATGCTTGAATTCCAGGGTAGAAATTGTTGATCAGCTTTAACTAGAATATTGTCCACATAACCCTTACAATTGGTGGTCCGTACTTCTAATTCATTTACAAATTCCCCCAGTCGTGTCATTTCTTTTAGTATTTGTTTCATTAGAGTTTAATACAATATTAGTTATGAGTATTAGTCCTAAAAATGAAGTAATTATGTACGTGATAATTGCAAGCAGTAATCCTATTTCTAGAAAGAAAAAAGCACATATTCCTTTTTCCCATCCCAGTCCATTTCTTGGAAGATGAGTTCCTTGAACCCCTTTTCCCCATATCCGGACCCTGTCAGACAATATGGTTAGAAATGGCTATGGTAGACAGGCTTGCAAAGCAGCAAATTAAATATTTGCTCATTTACTATAATCTGGATTGCAATCTCAGTGGCCATAGGACTTTGCCTAAATTGTTTGTATTTCTACTGGCTCATAATAAACAATTCAGATACCTTAAGTGATACTGGAAGTTGTTAATGGCATAAAGACTTGCATTAAATTTTAACCAATGTGCTGAATTAGAAATGAATTCTGGGGAGAAAGAGTTCGACAAAAAAGAAAGGTAATGGGAAGACAGATTTTCTAAGGAACATAGAGCATAGATATCTCCACCTATTTTTGTTGTTGTTGTTTTATTTATTTATTTACTTATTGAATGTGCTGTGCTAGGGACCCAATCCAGGGCCTTGCACACAGAAAGAAAGCACTCTTCCACTAAACTGTAGCCCCTAGCCCTGACATCTCCCTTTTATGGAAGATGTTAAGGAAAATTATGTGTCAGGCATAGGCCCTGGCAGAACAAGGATGCATTAAACATCCTCTCTTGAGGGTTGGGATTTAGTTCAGTTGGCACAGCACTGCTCTGCAGTCTCTGAGGTCCCGAGTTTGATTCCCAGCACTGCAAAAATGGGAGAAGGATGTGGCAATCCACTCCAGAGGCAATGAAACAATCAACCACTGAAAACCATATGAGGGTCACAATGAGTCAGACATGACTTAATGGCACCCAACAACAACAACTGCACTATCGAGTCTTAGAGTCTGGCATACAGTTTTTCAAATCATCAAGGAAGATGTAGATTTCAGAGTGTTATCCTTCAGATCTTTAAAAATGTAGTCCCTACCCATATAAGGGCTTACATTCTGACACAGAATGCAGATGGTAAGTATATAAACCCATAACAAAATAAGAAACTGAGAATTATGCAAGTGAAGAAAGAAAACTGAGTGCATGGAGTTTATTATAGAATTGTAAGGGTAAAAGGAACCATTTAACGATAATTTTAAAACTACAGTTCCCAATTGGATATCCAAGGAATTAGAACTTGAGTCTGGAAAGAGATTTACTGAGATATATATGTATTCGTCAACTGTCAAGTAATTACAGTGTTATTATCAATTCACTCTTCCTGTTTCATATTTACAAATCACCTGCAACAATTCCTAAAGTAGCTACATGTGTCTGACAGTTATTTCTGGGAAAGGCACATCCCATCTGGGTACTTTGGCCTTTGAGGGGTTCAGGATATGTTAGCCCAGAATATGTTATCCTGGCATATTGAGTATTTAATCAGAAGGAATTTGAGAAACATCAAGTGCACAAATGATATTATGATCCTCCCCTTGAAACATTTCATAAGTCCTTCATGTGGAAAGTGCCTTTCTTAGGCCTGAGGAAAGAAACAACTTTTATCTCCAAAGTGGAAAGTACACAGGGAAGAATCTGAATGAATATGCTTTGTGAAACTTCCTCCACTTTATTACACTTAGCTTGTGCCTTTGTACCCTCATATTTCTCCAGAATTTTCTATTCTCATCAAACCAAGCATAAAAACACATTTTACCTATTCCTTGAGATCTTCATTTCTTTATGAAATCTCTTATGTCAAGTAAAAGTTAAATAAATGTGTGTACTTTTCTTGTGCCTGCAGCTATAGCCCTGTGGCATCTGATCCCGTCAGATCTAGGAAGCTAAGCAGGGTCGGGCCTGGTTAGTACCTGGATGGGAGACCGCCTGGGAACACCAGAAGCTGTAGGCTTGGGAGAAGGACCTGGCAACCGCCTCCCAAAAATCAATCTGCCATTGAAAACCCTATGAACAGCAGAGAAGCACTGACAATAGTGTTTCCGCTGTTGTACAGAGGGTCGCTATGAGTTGGATACCGACTCAACGGCACCTAACAACAACAACTTTTCTTGTGTTAACCTTACTTTTGTTACAAGGCCCCCAGTCATGAACCTAGGAAAGATAGAAGGAAAATATATTTTTTTCCTCTGCTATATCTCAGGTTTAGTTCAGTTGATAGAGTGCTGCTCTGTGCCATGGGTTCAATTCCCTGCACTGCAAATATGGGAGAAGAACATGACTGCCCACTCCTGAAACCATCCTGAAACAACTGTCAAAAACCCTATGTGGGTCACTATGAGTCAGACCCAACCAGATGGCACCTAATATAAACAACAACATACCTCATTCATCTTTTACTACTTCAAGATAATAGATCTGATATATCTTCATATCTTCTGTACTTATCATCACCTGACTCAAATAGAAAAAAGTCAAGTCAAAGCATAATGAATGAGGACTGAAAAAGAGAATAGAATCTCAGTTCTAGATATGTGGATATAGCTATTACAATAAGAAGAACAACAACATTACAATAAGAGAAAAGCGGCCTGTGGGGAATTGTTCACCACTTCAGTGTCTACCTGTGTAGTCACTTTCATAAGCACAAGTCTATAAAATAGACAATGTTTAAGTGTCTTATGGAGAAGCTAGTGTTCTGGGTTACCAGCATTTAATTACAGTGTCAGATAAAATGATCCTACAATGAGTTCTACAGATGCTTCCCCAAATCTAACTCCTGTTCCCACACTTCACAAGCAACCTCTGCATGCATCTATATGATGATTCTGGCATGTTTTAAACTGTTTATGATTTGTTTGTTTGCTTCACTCATAATGTTCTCTCTAGAGACTGTACCTTCAAAATATTGGTTGCATGATTAAATGAATTCATATTCCCACAGAGGAGAAATAGTATAAATCATTGAACATAATTATAATTTGTTAGTGTGCAGGATATATCTTTTATATATAGACTCAACATCATAAAATAACTGAACATGAACTTTGGTGATAGGCAAATCCATAAAACCCTATATTGGGCACTTACAAGTTGTGCAACCTTGAAAAAAGTTACCTAATCATTCTCAGCTTTAAAATAATGAAGTTATTACTAACTACCTTTTAGGCATGTTGTGAGGATTAACTGGAATATTACATAAAAATAATATCGCATTGCATAACATTCAAAATAATACTAGTTTTGATTTAAGCAATTTAAAATAGAGATTTAGTTTGCAAGTTGTACTTGCAGTCTCAGGGCCTAATAGATGTTCAGTGAGTATCATGTGAGTAAATACATGGTTTCTTAGTTTTGACAAGGAGATTGTCTATGGGTTGTGCTTTTAGGCACAAATTTAAATGACAAAGTCTGTAAGACATTGTATCAAACAGAGTCTGCCATATCCATATTTTAATGAACTGTTGATTGAATAACTTTTAAAAATAACTTAGGCTTAAAAATAAGAGAAATAGTTCTATCACCTTAAAATAAAAATAAATATAAAATGTGAAATGATCCTTTGTTAGTTAACAAACATGGATAAGGAAATAGACACTCCTGAACTAAAAGTTCTAAGATAATGAAGCTGTTCTTGGTTTCCCTCTTCCAAGCCTCATTGCACTTTATTAGACTTTTATATCCCTTTTCCTTATTTTTTCCAATTCAGTCTAAAAGTGTCCACACTGAGCCTGTTCCCAATTTCCAACATGAGCTAACCAAGTGTTGCCTAGAAATATTTGCTATGCTTTTGGTTTATTTGTTTGTTTTACAACAATACATTGGGCAGACTCAAAGCATGGAAGCAAACATTGTCAATAGACATGTAGGACGGTTCATGATATTCAGATGATGGTCTTGAAAAAGTAAAGCCAGGTACTGTGGCGCTTGCCTATACTACCAGCAATGGAGGCAGGAAGATCACAAGTTCAAGGCCAGAGGCAACTCACACAATTTAGCAAGACCCTGTCTCAAAATAAAAAGTAGAAATACAAAAGTGGCTATAGATCTGGCACAGTGATGGAGCACTTTCTTAGCATGCACTAGGCCCCCTGGTTCAACCCCTGTTTTTAGGTGCCCTCTAGTTGGGTTGGACTCACAGTGACCCTCATAGAGTTTTCAATGGGTGATTGTTTGGGGGTATATTTTAGGAATGGTGTGCCACCACGTCCTCCCATTTTTCCAGTGCTGGGGATCAAACTCAGTTTCTCAGAGAGTGTGGAGAAGACATTATACCAACTGAGCTAACCTCAGCCCAGGTTCAACCCCTAGTTCTTAAAAAAAAAAAAAAAAAAAAAAAGGATAGGAAGGAAGGAAGGAAAGAAAGAAAACAAGGATGAGCGAGCTCAATGTTCTCCAATTTCTTCAATGTCCTTACTTACACACTGTTGATCTGACCTCACTTCCTTTCAAATTCCAGGAATTAATTCATTTAATAATTCATTAGTGCATTTGCATATCTGTTGTTCTACTTATTTTGTATTCCATAAAATGAAGATATGCTTCATGTACATTCTGGGCATAGTTGATCAGTCTTCCTGAAATATCATTTAATCCTAGTATGTTCACTGCGGGGGGTGGGGGTTAGCATCTAATTTATACAGATATTGTTCTTATATGATGCAGAGGCAGGAAGCCTATGTATATAATATACTGCATAAATATGTATGTACAATATCTTGGAGACTATCCTTTGTCTCCACTTTGTCTAGAAACATCAGACAGAGAGAGAGAGAAATAATGGATTGTTCATAGTTTTTTTAAAGTTTTGGGAATTCAGAATCTTTGCCTTTCTTTTGCTTTACAAGCAAATCAACTTGTGTGATTAATTTAATGTATTTCAAAAAGAAACAATAAAATTCCCTACCAAGGCTGCTGGGGACTATTGTGGAAAATGTTGTAATAGATGAAAAAAATGTTATATGAGCATGTAAGCCCATGTATTGATGCAAGGAGAAAAAATTACATACCTTCATCTTAACCATAGTAACACACTTTAGCTTGATATCTGTCCAGAATTTTTGGTGAGGGTATTATGAAAGAAACTATTAAGAGTGGGAAAAAAACCTGTTTCTCTTCTCTACTGAAAATAAAGTGCATAAAATATGAAGCTATTTATATACTTACAATGCTATTTATCTACTAAAATGCTTTAGAACAGTATATAACATGAACATCAGTATAACAGTGTATAACACGAACATCAGAATCTGCAGTTGCAAGGATAACAAAAGAAGAACTGTAATCAATTGCATGTGCCTTCTGTGGTTACAAAGAACAAATAACCTTATAAACTGCAGATGCAATAGCTAATTAAACAATGCTCTGAAGTACTACTGTCTAAAAGAACATGAGTTTAGCCATATTTTCTGTGATTCACATTTATGACTTTCACAATATGCAAAGCATTCTCACAAACATTGTATTATCTAACCCTTAGTCTTTGAGTGGACTGCCTCTGGCCTTGAACTTGTGACCCTCCGTCTCTGTCTCTTAAATTGCCAGGATTATAGGTAGGCCACGGTGCCTCTGGCTTCACTTTTCAAGAACTTCATTTGAATGTCATGAATTGTTCTGCATGTCTATTGACCATATTGCTGCCATGTGTTGAGTTATTATTCCCAGTGTATAAATGAAATGAAATCATTGAAACTGAATATTTAACATTAAGACATTTAGATAACTCCAAATATGGGTACAGGATATTAAACCACCAAAGATTACTTATTAAATTTTATTGCAGTTAATGGTTTTGTCAGTAAGATTCCAATTGAGAGAAAGGAAATGCATAGGAATTTGAATAGGGAAAGGATTTTTTAAATTATTAGCTATAAAAGAAATTTGGAAAATTTGGTTATTGGCTATGAAGAGGTGAAGAAAACTAATGAACACAGAAATAGCAGAGGAAATACAGAAATAGAGAGAAGTCACTGCCTCCAGGGATGAAATTGAGTACCAAAGAAAGAAAATAATGTGGAAATGAGCCCCTTCATCCAAAGCTGGGACCCAGACCTCATTGGTAAAGGCACTACTATAACACACTGGATGGGAAAGAGATTCACTTTGGAGCTGCATGGGGAAACTGATTAGAAAATCATTTTCTGAGATGCCAAAAGGAGTACCATGGAGAGATGCCAGATGCTACTGGCTACAACTCGCTGTAGGAGACTGTCAGCAGCAATGATTCACAGAAATCAAGAACTGATTCTCTTCCAGTGTCCCTCCAGGGCCCTCTACTATCTTGATGAAGCTTATCATTTTGCCAGCTAGCAAGGGATAAATGTCCCAATATCATACGCAGAGCCACAGAGGGTGACTTTGGAGCTGAGAGGAGTAGAATGATAATTAGCAAATTGATATATCACGAACATGAAGATGAATTATATCATCTATTTGTCACAACTATGCCATAAGGATCCATTTTTATTCTTATATCATGGGTGAAGTCATGTAAAAATAATTTTATGTAATTTCTAAAAGATGATGTAAGATTAAGTGCTTTCCTTATTCCTAAAAAGAATAGAACTTATAATATGGTAATTGAAAGAATTGAGTCTGGCACCAGACTGTTTTGATACAGTTTTTGACTATTAGACTTTGAGTAAAATATGTTGGGGAAAATATTCAACTTTTCTATATCTCTGCTAGTTCCTTAAACAAACAAACACAAAAGTAGGCCTTACTCATATATTAACTCATATATTTATTATGAACTTCATATTAGATGATGATTTCAATATGCTCAGAATGTAACTGACACATATATAATGCTAATCACTAGATTATTGTTTTATTATCATATATTATTGAGTTACTTCTCTCCTTAGAAAATCTTACATATCTAAGATAAAGAATAAAAAAGTTACATAAGTCTTAGGAAGAAAATTGTCACATACAAAACAATAAAAATGAGTCTCTACTCTAAATATCTCTAACATATGCAACAGAAAACTGTAGAATGACATGTGCATGGTTTTGGAGAGGAGATTATTAATAAATAATTCTACGAAAAAGCAATGATTCACAGAAACCAAGAACTGCTTTTCTTCTGGTGGCTTTTATTCATGCCTGAATGGGCAAGAGAAAAGCGTTTTAAAAAATGTGTGCTTGTAAATTCATCTACTCCTAAAAGTATACTATCTGGTGACAAATAACCAAGTATCTAATATTTGAAAAAAAAATGTGTTGATTGTGCTTTTCTTGTTATAAATCAAATAGAGTAATTCTTCAGAATGTGTGAGATTGGTTTCTACAGGTGCTCAAGTTTCTTATACAAAATGGCATGATATTTCCATGCAATCTATGCACATATTTCTTTGTACTTTAAATCATCTTTCAATTACTTGTAATATCTACTAAAGTGTAAATGTTAGGTAAATAGTTGCTACACCACATTGTTTAGGGAATAACAACAAAAAGTCTGCACATTTCCAGTACAGTGGCAATTTTTTCTGAAAATTTTTGATGTGCATTTAGTTGCATCTGATGTTTCAGAATCCACAAATCCAGGGTCAAATGTACATGATATTTCTACTGGAAGACAGAGAAATTTTTAAAGAACATGAAAATCATTGATATACCTACCCAGAGAGTAACAAATTTATTCCCTGGTGGTTTCTTCTTTATGTATGTATTTGTACTTTGTTGGTGTTAGGTGCCATTGAGACAGGATCTGACTCGGAGTGACCCTACCTAAAACAGGCAAAACGCTATTGTCAGTGCTTCTCTGCTATTCATAGGGTTTTCAATGACTGATTGTTTCTTGGGAGTGGGTTGCTGGGTCTTTTTCCCAAGCCTACAGCACCTGGTGTTCCCAGGCGGTCTCCCATCCAAGTACTAACCAGCTTAGCTTCCGAGATCTGACGGGATCAGATGCCACAGTGCTACAGCTGCAGGCAATATTTGTACTAAGTATGTAGAAATGCACATTTTGAAAAGTTGTTGCTATACTTTCTAATGAGTTTTTATTGTGCTCTTCAGTGCATTGATGTTTTCAGCCCCTTTTATTCAAGTATAATTTAAATAGAATAAAATGAAGAACTCTTATTATTTATTTATTTATTTATTTATTTATTTTTGTGGTCCTGGGGATTGAAGCCAGGGCCTTGCACTTGCATGCTCTGCAAGTGCTGGACCACTGAGCTGCACCCCCAGCCCTTTTTTTTTACATTTTGAGACAGGGTCTCACTAAGTTATGCAGACTGCCTCTGGTCTCGAACTTGCAATCCTCCTGCCTCCTGAGCCGCTGGGATTACAGGCATGTGCCACCATGCCCGGCTAAAATGTAGAACTCTTTTAAGAATACAGTTCTGTTCTAGTCACTTTTCATTACTGTGATAATATATCTGAAAAGAAGACTTAGAAACTACTTAGAGTAGGAAAGATTTACTTTGGCTCACAGTTTCAGAGATCTCTGGGCATGGGTACTTGGCTCCATTGCTTCTGGGCCCTGGCATGTTGAGACAGAATATCATGGTAGGGAGCATGCAGTAGAGCAAAGTGTCTTACCTCATGCCGGGCAGGGAGGAGAGAGACACAGAAAGGAGGAGGCTGGTGATAAGATATACCCTTCAAAGACACATCCCCAGTGACTTACTTATTCCAACTAAGTCCCACCTCCTATCACTCATTCAGCAAAGAATGCATCATGGGGGACATTTTTAGATTCAGACCTTAACTAATTCCATCAGTTTTGACATTCATCTAACCCATGTTCATCATCTCAGAATATTCTCTTGTACCCATTCCAAGTCTCCCCAAAACAGAAGCAACTATAACCTAATTTTACTTTTATATATATATATATATATTGGTTTAGTATATTCTAGAATTTCCTAAAATTCAGTTCTCTAGTATTTTCTTATATATATATATATATATATATATGAGCTGGGATTTAGCTCAGTAGGCAGAGCACTGAGCTGCAGTCTCTGAGGTCCCGAGTTTAATTCTCAGCACCACAAAAATGGGAGAAGGACCTGGCAATCCACTCCCAAGGCAATCCCGAAACAGTCTGCCATTGAAAACCCTATGAGGGTCACTATGAGTCGGATACCGACTCGACAGCACCTAACAACAACCTAACAGTGTTCTCTTGCATTCTTCTCATTTTATTCTGCATGTTTTTGACGAATTTATCCATGGTGATGAATGTTGTTACTTGTGTAAGAAGGTTTTTCCTCATTTTGCATTGCCACATAATATTCTTTTATATGAATAATCACAACTGATGCATCCATTTCCTTATTTATGGATAGCTAGGCTGTTTCCATGGCACCTAACAACAACAACAACAAGGCTGTTTCTAATTTAGGGTTGTTAAGAATAAAATTGTAAACCATCTTGCACAGACTTTTTTGGATGTACATTTTCATTCTGTTGGATAAATAGTTAGATTATACATAGGATTGAAAAATCAATGATTAAATTTTAAGAAACCACAAAACAGTTTCCCAAAGCATTTTGGCCATTTTGCACTCTACTTAATGATGTGTGAGAATTTCAGTTCTTTCACATCTTCCATATCATTTGTAATCCTTGTTTTAATTTTGGCCAATCTGGTGGATAAGGGTCATGTTTTGTTGTAGCTTTAATTAGTATTTCCATAATGACTAATGGCATGAAACATTTTTCATGTGTTGTGAGGCATTTTTATATTCTTTGTGAAGTATCTGTTTAAGTATTTTTCAAGTTTTTTATTTGACGCCATGTTGCAAATATTTCTTCCCAGTTGAAGGTTTGCCTTCTTTTCTATTGGTGTAGTTTAATAAGCAGAAGTTGTTAATTTTCATCAAATCTAATTTATTGTGTTGTTTGATCTTATGGTTAGAACTTTCTGTGATCTCTAAATCTCTTCTTACAGTAAGACTGCAATCTTATCTCTGGAAGTGTTACAGTTTTGGAGTTTACTTATAAAATATGATCCATAGTGAATTAATTTGTGTGTAAAATGTAAAATGAAGATACAGTTATTTTATTCCTATATGGATAACCAGTTGCTCCAACATAATTTGGCAAGAAGACTTTTGTTCCTTATAGAATTGCTGTGATGTTTTTGTCAAAATAGTTTCACCATAAAAGTATGGTCCTATTTATAACACTGTTTTATTCCGTTGATCTGTTTTTAAAAAATAATTCTCTCTACCACATTTTCTTGATTACTATAGCTTTGTCATAAAACATTTAAGTCATATGGAATTTGCCTTCCAAGTTTGACCTTCACTTATCAAGGTTATTTTGACTATATATGTGGTGAGATCAAAAATACAGTGAATGTTTCAATTTTAAAAAATTATTACAGTAGAAGACACATTGTCATTCATTACCCTGGATTTGAACATGCATATCCCATCATTGTTGCCGCTTTCTGAAACAGTTCTAGAAGTCCTCCTTCATGAGTGTCTTTAGTTTCATCCTGCATCATGACAATGCTCTGTGTCACACATTGCTTCTGTTACAGCTATTTCTGTCAAATAAAAACCTTATGATGTGTCTTCATCCACCTTATTCACTGAATTAGTCACCATGTAACTTCTGGTTCTTCCTCATAGTCAAAATGACCTTGAAAGGTAAATGTTTTGAATCAATTCTGAACATGGAGGCAGTCACAACAATGCTACTAAAAACAGCATAGTTTTCAAACTAGAGACCATACATATTTTTTATCATATTAATCGTAAGAACTTATGCTTTTGTAGTCCTAAATAAATATTACTTTTAGATCAGTTTTAGGTTCATACCAAAATTAAGCAAAAGGTGCAGATTTCCCATATACTCCCACCCTTCCACACACATAGTTATTCTTAGTCTCAACATGCCCTACTAGAGTGGTGTATTTTGTTACATTTGAGGAACTATACTGACAACACCTTCATCATTCCAAAATCGTAGTTTACATTCAAGTTCCCCCTTAGGGTTATATATTCTATTTTTGGACAATTGTATAATTGCATGTGTTCATCGTTTTAGTATCATACAGAGTACATTCACTACTCTGTTTCCTCATCTGTCCCATATTCATTTGTCAGTGGTCACTGCCTTATATTCAACGTAAGCATCCAGAGTGTCAAGAGGTTTCTATCTGCGGTCCTTGCCCAAATAGATTGCATTGCAATGTATGGAAATTCTGAAGGAAGTAATTTGTGAATTGTTGCTGATCTCATTTGTTCCTGGGACTTACAGAGTTTAAAATTTTTCACGCCAGCTCAGACACCACTTTTAAAGATAATTTAATTGCTCAGTTTTTCCATTTTTACTTACCTCTGTGGTTGGTACCTTCTTCTTCCCATCAATGTGCCAAAGATAAAAGTAGTGGTCCCTGCTCTTTTAGCTAGGGTTTGTTTGTTTTGTTTTCTCTCAATTCTTGGATGGACATTTTAAGTCAGAGTCTTGCTAAGTTATGCAGGCTACCTCAGATCACAGCACCTAGCCCTGCACTGACATTTTAATGTGAACATTTTAAGTATTCCTTAAAAACAGATTTTAAATACCTGTTTAATAATCCATTTTACAGATATATATTCATTTAATTAATACATCCTCAATTTGTAGACCTATTTGATTATTTAGGTCTTATGTTTATGAAAATGTTCAGTTTTTCTTTTTAAATTCAGTTAAATATTCATGTGTTGCTTTGACTCACTCCAAATTTAATACATTAATATAAATTTAAATAATGAGACATTGCATTTACCTATCAAAATGGCAAAATATCTGTTTGATAGTGCTTCCATACACCACTAGTAAAAAGCTAGATTGGTAGTAACCATAATTTGGCTTTTTGGAGAAAAATTCAGCAATATTTATCATGTTTATTAACGTCCTCCTTAACAAAAGTCACATGCATATCTGACGTTATTTATTACATCATTACTAATAATAGAAAAATTTGGAAAGCAATCTAGACATTATCACAAATAGGAGACTAAATAAAACATAGTATATCCACACAAGGGCTGGGATTTAGCTCAGTGGGTAAAGTGCTGTGCTGCAGTCTCTGAGGCCCGGAGTTCAATTCCCAGCACCGCAAAAATGGGAGAAGGACCTGGCAATCCACTCCCAAGGCAATCCCAAAGCACTCAGCCATTGAAAACCCTATGAGGGTCTCTATGAGTCAGATACCGACTCGACGGCACCTAACAAAAACAACAACAACATATCCACACAACAAAATACCATGCAATCACTAAGAAGATTGACTAGGTATTCATGAGCTAAAGGAACTATATTGACAACACTGTTCAGTTTAAAAGAAAGAAAAGAAAGGAAAATATGGATAACAAATACCAAAACACAGTTGGATAGAAGGAATAGGTTTTCATGTTTCATACCACAGTGACATGAATATAGTTCACAATAACATTAAAATATTGTATGAAAAACTAAAAAAGATTAGCTCAAGGACTTCAAACATATAGAAAAGACAAGGAGATGAAAATACTAATTACTCTGATTTGATGAGTTTACATTGCATGTTGAAACATCACACTATCCATTAATATGTATATAATTCTTTAATATGTATAATTCTTACATGTTTATAAAAATGAAACTTAAAACATTGAAAGTTTGAAAATACTCAAATGAATTTTTAGAACTAGGCATTGGATATGTAGTACTTTCATTGGTTTAAAAATGGAAATATGATTTCATATACATGCAAATATATATGTGTATGTATGTGTGTGTGTTGCACATATATAAACACATAGATGTTCTTTTACATGTGTTCTTGTTATAGTTAGGTGCCATCAAGTTGTGTCCAACTCATAGCAACCCTCATAGGATTTTCAATGGCTGATTGTTTTGGGATTGTTTCAGGAGTGGGCTGCTATGTTCGTCTCCCATTTTTATGGTGCTGGGAATCAAGCCCAGAGCCTCAGAGAGTGTAGATCAGCTCTCTACCAACTGAGTTAAACCCAAGTGTGTGTATATATACATATGTACACACACACACACGTGTGTATATATATATATATATATATATATATATATATATATATATATATGCATCTCTATTTCTTATTTATTGCATTTCAGAGTCAAATATTTGATTTGCTTAAAATACATTTGTAAGTAAAGTATAATGCAGGCTTTCACTTTTTTTTTCAATTATTTAGTTGTGTTCCCAAGTACTCTTAGGGAAATTTCTCTCATTTTGTTATTTTTGCTAGTCTTTGTTGTTTGATTTTGAATAGTTATTTTTATTTCATTAAAAATCATGTAGATTTTTCTAGTTCCACAACATTTAAATTAATATAGCTTTGTAAATTGTAATTTTTTTTGAGGGGAACTAAGGACCATAGAGATTTATCAAGATTTTACCTCATTTTTTTCACTTTTGTTTTCTTTTTACTCTTTTATTTTCTTATTTGAGACTGGATATTGCATTATAACCCACCCAGGATGCCTCAATCTCCTAATCCTCCTGCCTCAGCTTCCTGAGTACTAGAATTACAAACATGTGCCACCCTGCTCTGCTTTATTCTTTTTTGTATTTTTTATGCTATCCCTTCAAAGTTCTTTCTCTGTCTATTCAATCAAAGAGTTTAGGTTTGCCTATCTTTCTCATACCAGTGATTTCTTCTTTTGCATAAACTCATCCCTTTTAACATATCATGTATATGTTTAGTAATGCTGTTGGAGGTTTTGGTGATCCTATAAATACCATATGCAGCACAGAGCTTGACACATAAGTGCTCAATAAATATCTGATGAATTAGTCAATGAACTCATAACAGAGTGATCAAATTACTTCATCAAACTCAATAAAAATCCAGTTTAATTTTATTTATCTGCTTTTCTCCACTGGTAACATTTAATGTCACAGAATTTATTTGAAACTATAGTTACAGCCCTGGATTATTACATTATTAATATAATGTAGAAATTTAATAAGTAATAAAATGCATTCTTTATCTCATAGTGTGTGTGTGTGTGTAGAATTGAACTCAGAGGCTTGCATGTGCTAGGTATGTGCTCTACCTCTGAGCTACAACCCATGTCCTCCATATAACATTTTTTCAAGGTTTCTGCATTCAGTTTTGTAATTTACAATATTTTTGTAGTTTTCATTCAACGAATGTTTTATATAATAAATTTCCCTTTCCTTCTATTCATTTTGCTTTATCATTTGTAGGAATGCAAATATATTTTAATTGCTTTCCAGGGAGGATATATTAGTCATTTCCTTCATCTGAGAAGTTATTATATATTACAAAATAAGTCTGTATAATCCTCATATGTAAGTAACAGAAACTTGTCTATAAATGTTGTTGTTGTTAGATGCCCTTGAGTCAAGTCCAACTCATAGTGACCCTGTGTACAAATAGAATGAAATAATCCCCATCACTCTGCCCTGCCCAGCACTATGTCAGTGTTTCTCTGCTATTCATAGGGTTTTCATTGGCTGATTGTTTCAAGAATTGCCTGCCAGGTCCTTCTCTCATTTTTGTGGTGCTGGGGATCTAACCCAGGGCCTCAGAGAGTGCAAAGCAGCCCCCTACCAACTGACTTAAACCCCAGCCCCTATTATAAATAGAATTCTCTATTGAAATCTATATCTGGTATATAAAACAGAACAAAAACACTCTTTGCACAGGATTCTATTGTGTCATGGTACAAAATATCTTAATGAAGAACTCTGAGACCAACTTGTCCTCTTATTTGAAATTTTTTATCTTTAAAACTCAAAATTTTCTAAGGGCATATCCAGGTGTCTGTATGAATCTTTGGTTGTTTCATCTCACATCTTCAGCTCAAAACCTTTCCCTTTTATTTTAAATTTAATTATTTATTTCCTTGCTATTTTTCTCTTTCTTCCTCAGTAATACTTATGTTTCTTTGATCGTATCTCTGTCCTTCATATCCATCATTATCTAGGTCATCTTTTTCATTTCTTTGATTTTGCTCCTATAGTATAGTAAATTTTTTTCAAAATTTGCCATATTTCCTTGGGTGAATTTAATTTCTATATGTGCTTTTTACTATCACAAATGTCTCTTCAGCAGGACATGATAGGCATATGTCTGTAATGTCAGTGATTCAGGAAGGCAAGGGAGGGTGATTGCAGGTTGGATGTAAGTGGCAGCCTGTACAACTTAGATCCTTTCTCAAAGTAACAATTATAAGAAGTGATGGGGAAGTAATTCAATGGTAGAGTGCTTGCCTAGTACAAGGCCCTAGGATCAATCCTCAGAACCATAAAAAAAGAAAACGAAAAAACCCACCTTTTTAATTTTTCTATTGAATTTTACATTTTTTCTAACTGGTTTTAGTCTTCACCTTTTTCATTCTTCATTTCATCTTATTCTCTCCTTAGAAACTCCTACACCAGCTTCATAGAAGCTTTTCCTCTTGAATCTCTCTGCACACATCAGGATTTATGACATAAATTTTCTCAACCATTTCACATTCTTTTTAAAGTTTAAATTAAATTTATTCTTAATCAATGCATAAAAATTTAAAAATTGTACATATTTACAGGGAATCAGGGGCTAGAGTTTAGCTCAGTTGGTAGAGTGCTGCTCTCCATGGGAGAAGGATGTGGCAGTCCACTCCCAAAAACAATCCTGAAATAGTCAGCCATTGAAAACCCTGAGAGTCATTATGAGTCAGACCCAACTCTACAGCACCTAACAACAACAAAAGAAATGGAGAATCATGCAATGTTTTGATATGTGTGTAAATTGCACAAGGTTTAAATCAGGTTAGACATTATTTCTGCATACATTTATAATTATGGTGAAAACTTTGAATACTATCTTCTAGCTTTTTGAAGTAAGTAGTTCATTTTGTTGTTGTTGTTGTTATCTATAGCCAGGCTACTATGCAATTTCGCAATGGGATATCTTGCTCTGATTTAATTGTAACCCCTATTGATTGTCCTTTTCCCATCATTCCTCCCTCCTCCTACACTCTCCAGCCTCTGGAAATCACTATTCTGCTCTTACCTCCTTAGATTTATCAGTTACTTCAGAATAAACTAATTTTAAGAGATATACTATCAGTTTGCCACATCAAGACAGTGCCCTATTACCTTTGTCCAGCTATGCCTCTTTATAACATCTTGATTTAATTACTTTACATTCATTAGGTTAAAACTGGTTCA
This sequence comes from Pedetes capensis, assembly GCA_007922755.1. NCBI lineage: Eukaryota > Metazoa > Chordata > Mammalia > Rodentia > Pedetidae > Pedetes > Pedetes capensis. Next base: position 48,262 of record VMDO01011495.1, on the reverse strand, counting down.
GACCTGGAATTTCCTTCAGACAGAGTGGATAAACTTTTCTTATTCTTGTGTAACTGAATACTTCCATCCTTAAATTTTCCCATGCATATTTTTTCTTTTTCCCTTTCAGCTATACTTAAAATCTTTAATTTTTGATCCTATGCAAATTTACTGATAGAAATTGCAACTCCTCCTCCTTATTTTACAATCTTAAATTAAGTTTTCAACCACAATATGTGCACTTTACTTTGTATGATACAAAGCATGCAATATTGTATAATTCCAGTATGCACTTTCTAAAGCAGTTCCTTATGAACCTAACGACTCACCCTCATCTTTTCCCTTCTGTCCTGAGAAATTTGGTGTTTGGATAGATACATAATGAGACAGGTAGGGCTATAGATGAGTCAGGTCTGTAGTTTGGAATGGTCTAGAAGGTATTTCACATGGATTTGGGAAAAGCCATTTGGTTTTAGTCCTAACAACATAAGCCTATGGATATGGGGTCAGTCAAAGTCTTTATCATTGAGGGAAACTATTTGTCCTCTTGTGATTCAGGGTGTGCTGTAGGCAGTGTGTCATCCAAAATATGATTCATGTTTGTTGTTCTCAATAACCACTTTGGGAAATTCTGTACAAACCTCAGCATATGCTCTCTTAGTCCTTTTCTTCTTCTTTTTCATATTCTTTGTGCTTTTTATCTTCAGATACATACTTCCCCATCTCCCTCTCTGTGTGTCTCTTTCACTCACTCCTGCTTTCTCCCACACACACACACAAAAAAAAAGACAATAATTATGAGCAATTCACAAATTCTGTGCATTTTATTTTTTGCTATTTTAATTGGAAGTTAATAAAAGAGCTAATAAAAGCCTTTTATGTATATCTAGCTCCCTGCATGTTTTTTTTTTTTAGAATGGAAGATCTCATTATGTTATGTCTTTTTTTTCCAGCTCAAATTTTAAAGACTACCTAGAATGCTTTCATTCATTCCATTCTTTCTTGTATGAGACATGTTAATCCAATTTATATTAAAAGGATAGAGATGATCTACAATGAAGTATCCAGTAGGGAATATTTTTATTTTTTATATTTTTCATATTTAGAGTTAGATCATTTTATTTCTTTCTAGGTGTGAACTCCTGCAACTATAAACCAGACATCCTCATTTCTCTTTGCCCCAGACATCTCAGCTTATGTTCTGTGTTGACACAATTATTAATAGTGCTGTTTCTTTCTCTAAATCTACTGTTTGCAGAGTAAATTACATCATCACCATACATAAGACTATGAGACATGATTTAAATGAGTCATATGTGCTTAAAGGCCTTATTCATACTTCCTTAATATTATGACATAATTTTAACGGAATTAAACTCTTAATAGAAAAAAATTATAGTTAATTAAAATCACCTACAATTTAGTTACTACTACTTTAATCTTGCTCAAAAGACACTTGAATGCCACCTGCAACCTTGAAAGCAGATTGCCCAATCCTGATTGGTGGCCATTATTTTATGTATACTAGGTAATAATATGGAACTAGATTTTTTTGTATATTTGTTCTTGAATTCTAAAAGTCTATTAGAAAAGACAACTTTATAAGAAAATGGCCCCTCTTTCATTCAGAAACTAAATATCAGATGACTGAAATATAGTTGTCCCAACTTTCATTGCTTATTTGCTCGCTCTTTTCTCTTTTTTCTTTTCTTTTCTTTCCTTTCCTTTCTTTCTTTCTTTCTTTCTTTCTTTCTTTCTTTCTTTCTTTCTTTCTTTTTTTCTTTCTTATTTTCTTTCTTTCTGGACTGTGGAGTTGAACCCAGAGCCTCACACATATTTTGCAAGTATTCTACGACTGAACTGCACCAATAGCCTATTTTCTAAATTTTATTTTGAGTCAGGGTCTCACTAAGAAGTCTTGTCTTTGGCCTTGAATTTGGAATCCTCATGCCTACATCTCCCCAGTCACTGGGATTATAGGTGTGTACCACCACACCCAGATCTGTTGCCCCTCCTTTAAAGTCCTCCTATCCTCCTGTCACTGGAGTGTCCCTGATAGTTCACTTTATACAAAGATCTTACCTATTGCATACACTATGCCTTAATGTCAGTATTTATTAACATGTGGAATATCTGGTCCATTTCAAAATTTATCACCCAGAGTATATAATAGTGGGCAAGAACTTTTAAATTAAGATCAGGATAAAGAAAGTCCCACATAATGTGAACCACCAAGTCAGCAACATTGAGTTCAATGTTTATTTGGATTATTATTAACTTCTGTCCTTGCAAAAGTTACTTTACTTCACTCATCCTCAGTTTTCTTTCTAAGAAATGGTAAAAACACCAATATCATGAGGTTTCTATAAGAGTTGTTGTTGTTATTAGGTCCTTTCAAGGCAAGTCCAATTCATAGTGACCCTCATAGAATTTTCAATGACTGATTGTTTGGGGATTGCTTTGGGAGTAGATTGCCACATCCTTCTCCCACTTTTGAAGTGCCGGGAATCAAACCTAGGATCTCAGAGACTGCAGAGTGGTGCTCTGTCAACTGAGCTAAATCCCAGCTCTATAAGAGGAGGAGAAAATAAAGGTAAATACCCCAATGAAATCTCTGGGATAATCCATTTATGAAGGGCAGATATTATTAACAGGAAAATTAAGAAACAGAAGACTGATTTTCTTAGAAATTTGTTTTTGCTAAGAAATGTTAGTTTTAGAGAAGTTTCAGTTTTATAGCAAAACTGAGCAGAAGATAAAGAGTTTTATTTTCTACTCCCCCCCACACACATGCATTGTTCTCCCCATTAGCAATATTCCCTGCCAGAGTGGTACCTTTGTTACAATTTTGATGAACCTACATTAACACATCTTAATGCCATAAAGTCCATAATTTACATTAGGTTTCGTTCTTTATATTGTACATTCTGTGGATTTGACAAATGCATAATGACATACTTCCACAATTATAGTACCATACACAGTAGTTTCACTGCTCTAAAAATCCTCTACATTCTGCCTATTTATCCTTCTTTCTCTCTTAACCCCTGAAAACCACTTATCTTTTTACTGTTTCCATAGTTTTGCCTTTCCTTGGGTGTCTTCATGTTGAAATTGTACAGTATGCAGAATTTCAGACTGGATTTAATACATATTTATGTTTCCTCTATGCCTTTTCATGGCTTGATATTTATTTTTAGCACTGAATAATATTCCATTTTCTAGTTGTAACAGAGTCTATTTATCGATTCACCTAGTTTGGGAATTATAAATAAAACTGCTATATACATCCACATGCAGATTTTTGAGTAAATGTAAGTTTTCAGCTCTTTCTGGGTAAGTACCAAGCAGCTTGATTGTTGGATCATATAGTAAGAGTGTGTTTAGTTTTGCAAACCACCACCAAGCTGTTTTCAAAAGTGGCTCTTCCATTTTGCATTCCCACCAGCAATGAATGAGTGTTCCTATTGTACTTCATCCTTACCAACCTTTGATGTCACTGTTCTGCAAATCACCCTTTTTAAGAAGTGTGGAGTGGTACTCCAAGGTTGTTTTAATTAATATTCCTCTTTTGCCATTTGTATACCATCTTTGGTGAGGTATCTGTTAAGTTCTTCAGTTAATTTTTAACCAATAAATAAAAGCCTGGTTAGTACTTGGATGGGAGACCTCCTGGGAACATCAGGTGCAATAGGCTTGTACCAAAAACTCGGCAACCCACTCCCAAAAAAACAATCAGCCATGGAAAACCCTATGAATAGCAGAGAAACACTAACTATAGTGTTTCATCTGTTGTATGTAGGGTCGATATGAGTTGGACACCAACTCAACAGCACCTAACAATAACAACATAGATTAATAGGTACTATATGGATGTTTTGATATGTGTGTGTGTGTGTGTAGTATGTATATATAGTGTAATGTTAAAATCAAGCTAAATATATATATTTCTCAATATGTCATTTCTATATGATAAATTCAAAATCATTTCTTCTAGCTTTCTGAAATATACAGTATGTTATTGCTGTCTGTAGTCACCCTAATGTACAAAAACACACCACAACTTCTTGCTCCTAACTATAACTCGGTACCCATTGATCAAACTTTTTGCATCCTCTCTTTTCTTCTACTTTCCCCAGTACCATTTTACTCTTGACTTCTAAGAGAGCAAATTTTTTATCTGAATGAGATTATGTAGTACTTGATTTTCTGTGCCTGGTTAATTTCATTTAACATAATGATCTCTGCTTCCATCTCTGTTGTCAGAAATGACAGTTTCGTTCCTTTTTAGAACTGAATAGGATTCCATTGTATATGTGTGCCTTATTTTCTTCATCCATCAGCTGATGGACACAGGTTTTTCACCTCTTGACTAATGTGAATAATGCTGCAATAAACATGGGAGTGCAGGTGTGTCTTTGACATACTAATTTAATTTTCTTTGGACATAAGCCCAGGAGTTGTATTATTGCTAGAATTATATGGTAGTTCTATTTTAAGTGTTTTGTTTCATATTTTTAGGAAATTCTATATCATTTTCTATAATGCCCAAGCTAATTTACATTCCCAACAACAGTATGCAATTGTTCCCTTTTCTCCACACCCTCACCAGCTGGCCTATTTTTTAAATGAGTTGCTTATTTTCTTATCATTGGGTTTTAAGACTTCTTTGTATATTTTGGATAGCAGCTGTTGATCAGATATGTCTTTGCAATTTTTCCTCCTAGACTGTGGGCTGTCTTTTTAATTCTCTTGTCATGTTTTTACAGAACAGAAAATCTTAATTTCAATGAAATTTAGCTCATCCATTCTCTTTTTCTTAAATCATACTATGGGTGGTATATCTAAAATATCATTGCTAATCCTATAGATTTTATAGTACATTAATAGTTTTGTATTTTACCTTTAGGGTTGTATTTCATCTTGAGCTAATTTTTGTAAAGTATATAAGATCTGCACCTAGATTCACAATTTTGTATCTGGATGTTGAGTTGTTATAGCACCAATTGTTGAAAAGAGGATAGTTTTGTTTTTTTGAGTTCCCCCAGCTTTATTAAGATATGACTGACATATAAAAATTATATATGGTTACAGTATACAATGTAATGTTTTGATATATGTATACATTGTGAAATGATTAAGTCAAGGTGATAAACTTATCTGTAACATGAAAGAGGAAAGCTTTAAAATTAATGAGTAAAAAAGTGAATCAAATGAATTATGACATTATGTACAACTTTTATGCTAGGAAAAATAGTCTTCAGCCCACAAATGATAATGCCAGAAAAAGTAGGAAAGGGAATAAATTCACGATGGCATGTATAGATTACCTGACTTACTAAAGAAGCACATAGAATTTTGAAATTCCCTAATCAAATTTTATTTCAGTTTATCAAGAACTCTATAAATGTGGATTCATAATGTACCTAAACTCATACATCAGTTTCTCTCAGAAGGAGATCTTTACCAATAGTATGACTTTATATAAGATAGTAGCTCTATGCTGTTAAATATTTTTTATTGCAGGCTTAGACAAGATATAGATGCCCATGTGTGAAGAGAGCAACTAAACTTGATTTCAGAAGCAAGTTGGAATAATGGAGTGGGACTCTTTTCATTCGTTAGGCATAAACTGCACAAATATAAAAGAATGTGGATGAGGTTTGTCAATATCATTTGCAAAATAAGTTGAATTTTAATGGAGTATGTCTGTGCTCCATGATATAGTCTGCAGTGATAGCACCCTAGCATCCCATCCCACCTGATCTTGGAAGCTAAGCAGGTAAGCCTAGGTAGTGTTTGGATGTGAGACCACCTGGGAATACCAGGTGCTGCAGGCTAGGGAGAAGGGCCTGGCAATCCATTCCAGAAACACTCTACCATTGAAAACTCTATGAATAGCAAAGAAGCACTGACAATAGTGCTGGGCATGCAGGGAGTGTTTCCTTCCATTGTACATAGGGTCACTATGAGTTGGACTGGACCAACAACTAACAATAACAATATAGACATATTCAAAAATGTCATATTACTACAGATGATCACCTTTTAATATTCAGTATAAAATATCCAAACTGAATTTTTCTATTTCTTATCTATTCATCTTTCAAGTTACTAGTTTTGTCTTTTATTGTTTCTGACTTACTGTTAAGCCTTTCATTGAGTTCCTCATTTCTGATATTGTACTTTTCAATTCTGGAATGTCCATTTCTTTCTTATTTTATAATATTTATTTTCTCAAGAAATTCTCCACGTTTTCACATATTATGTCTGTTTCCTACATTTTCTCTGATACTGTACATCAATCATGATTATTTTAAAGTTATTTGCTAATTCAAAAATCTACAAAACCTGCTTCCACGTTACCATGACAATGCTCTGTCTCTTTGCATGACTAGTATTTTTATAATTGAAAGTCAAGCATTAGGTTTTCAGAGACAAAGCTGAAAAAGCTCCAGATGATATCACTGTACTAAAGAGGTTCAGAAAGGTTTCCTCTGTTAGACAGGTAGAAAAGAGTAAAGAGAGGAGCTGATCACCTTAATTTAGGGTTTTGTTGAAAGTCTGTGGAATCTTTTTGTCCCCTATACTGAGACTATAGGAATCTCCCTGCTCAGCTCTTTCTGGGTCCTTAGCTTGTACATTTGTCTTCATACACAGTGAAAATTCAGAATTTGGTGATTATCTGGAGTGAGAGATTGGTTGTGTTTGAGTTGACTCCAGTTACCAATTGTACCGTCATAATCCATATTAAGTTCCAAAATTGTTGCTGGTTTCTCTGAATCCCATCTGCCAAGGGCCAAGATAGAATTCTCAGGCCCTAGAATTTTAGATCTACTGCATTTCTTATGTGCATGGCAAAGTAAAACAGTAAGTTACTAAGTAAATATTATATTGCAGTAATATTATGAATATAATAGTTACTTTAGAGCTGGGTGCAGTGGCCCATGCCTGTAATCCCAGTGGCTTGGGAGGCAGAGGCAGGAGGATCAATCGCAAGTTCAAGACCAGAGGCATTCTGCATAACTTAGGGAGACCCTGTCTCAAAAAGTAAAAAAAAAATGGCCTGAGGGTATAGCTCAGTGGTCCAGAGCATGCAAGTACGAGGCCCTGGGTTCAAACCCCAATACCAAAAAAAAAAAAAAAAAAAAGTTACTTTATATTTATTATTCCCTTTAATATTCACAGCAACCATTTAAAGACAATAAATTTAGTCCCATTTAATCACAGATGAGTAAAGTGGAGGTAAGATAACATATGAAACTGGCTAGGACAGAGAGGGCATTTGATGTCAAAGCTGTGTGGAAATCCTGTGCTAAATTGTCATTGCCAAATGGAAATTTCTGCAGCCATTGATATACTCTATATCTGCTCTAATGCATAGCCTCAGGCACATATGGAAACTCAGTACTTTAAATAGGGTTAGTGCAACTGATGAACTGAATTTTTAATTTTATTTAATTTTAGTTAGTTATACTTAAATAGCTGTATGTGTCTAATAGCTACTATACTGGGCAGTACAACTCTAAATAGTTAGCTTATACTCATCCTGGTCCCTCAAAATATCTTATAGAATATTCAGGAAGATCATTTCAGACATTTTTCCATAGAGTTAATAAACTGGAATATCCATCTTTGATCCAGTTTTTAATAGAAACTAGTATTGTATATGGGACAATGTAATGCATATGCCAATCTGTATTAGTAAATAATATGATAAGTAGCTTACTTATAAGTATTTCATATGAAACAAAGAGTATGTGAGTAAGGTATTTGCCTCAATTTGAAGAGTAGTTTACTGTCTTTATTTGGGTTTAATGTGAGGCCAGCTGGATATACACTGATTACGATGCTAGGGAACTGATAGAAGAGAGGAGAGGTGGGTGAGCTGGTCATTTTATACTTTCTCAAAATGCACTGATGTTGGGATTATGTGTGAGGTGGCATTCCCAGGTGAGATTCCCTGTCTTCCTAAGTCAGGCTGGCAGTGTGCTGAGTAAGAAGGGTGGCAGCAGAGGATATTTAATATGATCCTCTCAGGAGCGTGTGAGGTGACTCCTTTTCCTTGCCTACTCTTCATCATGCCAAATAATTTAAAGCTAATAGTAAAGGGCAGGAATCATAGTGTATGTCCTTCTCTCTAAAACGCATTCTCACCTTTCTTCCTTGGCTTCTTCAACAAAGGAGCACTTCCTTTATTTACATAAACACCAGAGTATTGTCTTGCTTAATAGGTGAAGCCTCAGAAAGCAAACTAATGTTTTACATACTTAAAAACATTTTGCAAATTAAAAACAGTGTTTCAGCACCATACCAGGTCATGCATGCCTGTAATCCCAGGAATCAGGAGACTAAGGAACAAGGATCATGAATTCCAGCCCAGCCTGGGATATATACCAAGACCTTCCAGCCTGGGATACATATCAAGACCTTGTCTTAAAGCAAAACAATACACAAATGTTTCCTCTTCCCAAAAACCCAGGTTAATTATCCTACCAAAATAAGTTGGAACTTTTTCTACCTGCTTTAATTTCGTATTCTTGAGATATAAAGGATTGAAATTGTTTAAATAGTGCAAGTAATCCAAGAATTTTATCTATTTCCTATTCCATGCTGATTACATTTTAGGCTTTGTTGGAAAGTTCAGAGTTGGTGTGGTGGTTGTGGCAGCAGAATCGAGTTTGATTGACTGCACATGTGTTAGAGCCATGCATACATTACTGGGGACACTATGAGGCAGCATGCCCTCAGAGATGCACTTCTGGAAAGAGTGGTTGACTCAGGCCCCACCTATATAGAGATCAGTTCCTAAAAATAGGTGCTAAGTTGCATCCTTTAGACACTCGGCTAAAATAAATTCAGCCTTCCTATCTACTTGCTTCATAGACCCTTCAGTGGAGCTGGCCTCCACTCTACTGCTTGCTTTCAGGGGACTGGGAAATTTGCTGTACATGATACAAGAGAAGAAACGATTCAGTAAAGAACTACAAAGACATATGACATTTCCATGACCTTGGGGTTAAATTCATTACGAAAGGTAGGTGTAATATGGTCATTGCTATGTGTGTGCTGCCAAGGTTGAAAAATGCTATTGTTAGTCATCAAAGATCAATGGAGACCACAGGTCAAATGGTCATCATTATAAAAGAAAATATTCAGTTGAATTTTGTTTCTATGGTCATATTTAGCATTGCTTTATAGTATGAATTTTAGGACTTCATACATTAATCTTCTTGCAAAAACCATTTTTATATTTAATAATGAATAATGAGTTCAACTGAATAGACAGCCATGAATTAAAATTATATTGCAACTTACAGCTAATGGAAAACTGGGAGAAAATTAATTTGTCTAGAAGAATAAACTGAGTGAATACATTAAGAAATATAAACTATGTTTCTGAGAATTTGGTAAAGGAAAGGAAGAATTTGAAATATTTTCAACTGTTACAGCTTGCTTGGAGAAATATAGGAAGATCTTTCTTTTTTTTTTTCCACTTTACTCTGATTTTGTAGTTCTTGTTTCAGTCATGGGCTCATCTCCTCTGGGAGTTTTAGTGGAGTAAAAATTAAATGTTTCACCAAATTAAGGAAAGCACTCCTGGTTGGATCTGCCAACACTAATTATAGTAACTGCAAACTTAAATAGAGAAGACTAAGATTGTAGTTTGAAGATATCATGCCCTGTATTTTGGTTCAAATGGGTTCCTTTTCTGTCTTCAATTGCTGTGAACACCTTAATTTGGTCCTATTGTGCTTTAAATGTTTAGATGTTAAGAGACTGAAGTGATTTGGGAGAGACATTATAACAGAATCTCCTAAGACACCATCTAAAAGCAAGGACACTTTAAGATTACATAATGGGGAGTTTAAATTTAGCCAGCTGGTGCTGAACTGAAAGATATTTTATTTTTATCAGAGCTCTATTTGGTCACTGACGAGATGTAGGTTGTTTGAATTATTTTAAAATTGTATGTGCACATGCCAAAGGACAAGTAAAATATTTACCTCAACCATGTTCAGAACTATGAATTTTTGTATGAACGAGCACCTATCTAGGGTTTTAGAAACTATTATTACTGAGTAGCAAAAATGTTGAGGCAGAAATTAGAAAGTTCTGAATTTTATTCTTAAATATTTCTCATCTCCTTTACCTAGCTTTTGAAAGTTTTTCCTTATTGCTATCAACAACTAGATCTGTTTTGAAATGTCAGTCACCATGTCAGGTGTCTGCCATGTGGTGCTAGCTATTTGGGAAAATGTAGTCTGGAGTTTGGACTGAATGCTTTTGCTTTTGTCTAGCTTTGGGTACTTTTAAGGCACAGCTTCCTTCACACCTGAAGAAAGATGGTAGACATCTTTTAATTACATAGGGCTTTACTTCAGAACATGCTCCTGCAAAAATATCAGCCCAGGCCTCATGTCTCCTGTGACTACAGAGGAAGAGCAGTATTGCCTTTCTTCAGGTCTGTTTTTAGGGAAAAAAGCCTACCATGTTCATGGATAGTTTTCTGTTGTTTACAGAACTAACTGCCCACTATCCAACTGGTTCCAGCATTCGTCCTCATTTCACATTTGCCACATTTGACAACCTTCTGCATGTCAGTATCCATTTGTTTTGCTTATGCAGAATGTAAAAGGATACAGGGAGAAAAGATAATCTCAAGGGAACTTCATGAGTACATGGGAAAAATATGGGAATATAACCCAAATATGCCTATGACTTTTACTACATATTAGTCAAAAAGGTCCATAAACCTTGTAAGTTCATGAAAATGTAACCAAAAGTGATATAATAATTGCATAATGGAAAAAGCAAATGCTGTATTTACTCTGTACCCCATCAAGATTTCCCAATTAAAGGGAAAAAAATATTCTTCTTTGCCTCTAAAAGAAAAAGAAGAAAGTACTGCTTATAATGAGATAATTTAATTTGGGGTCAGACTCCCCAACTAACTGTAGTTCTGAAAATTGTTCTCTCTCTCTCTCTCTCTCTCGCTCTCTCTGAAAGTATGCAAATTATATTTTGAAATTTAATTAAGTAGTAATTTGATTTTCCTGTTTCTGAAACAAATACTTGTTCATTAGAATCACCTTTTTACCCCTGCAGAGCGGTGAGTAACTTCAATATTTTCTGATTCAGGAAAAACTTTTTTTAGAATACTGATTTATTCCATACAGGTGCAGTCTTTATGATTGTATGTAATGTATTGCCTGTTCCTGACAATACTTGGGACAACAAATGTGTCTTTTCCAACAACAAGCAATACTCTAGTTCTCCAACATCAACTAGGTGTTTACCATTCAACTTATTTCTGACACTGACTCTTCAACTTAGCAAAGACCCCATGGGTTATCATTTCAGTCATACAAGACGATTCCTGCTTCAGACACCAGCTGCCCAGACTTCTTGGACTTTTGCCCAGCTGACTACTGACTGAGGGATTACCAACTCAGGCCTCATAATTCTCAAGAATGGCTCATGGCATTCAAAAGGATGGTCAATTTTACTGTAACTGATGTATTACAAAGGGTTCAGTTCAGCTAAAGCAAAATGGCAGAGATGCATAGGGGAAAGCATGGAGGAAAGGCAGAAACACAAAGCCACTCCCTTTTCCAGGCCACTTTGATATGTTCACTGTTAAACCAAACTCTTGCACCCAAGGGATTTCTGAAGTGAAAGAATGTAGTGGGCTGTTTCAGGGCCTAGTCAAAAAAAGGACCAGGTCCTGGAAAAAGTTCCCACAACTACAAGCAACAAGTCTAGATTGCAGATGCAAAAAAGTCTGCTGCACCTGTACCTAAAAACAATTTTTATACTAAAAACTTAGAAAAGTATACACTGAACATGTATTGGCTATAGATAAGTGGGGCAGAATAATGCAAAGCACAATAACCTTTGGGATAGGACAGTTCATAAGAAGTACTTGTTTTCGTCTGGATTGGTTAGGACTATAAGCAGGATGTTTGGGTACCTAGGGGATGGGCAACCTGAGGTTTTGTGTCAAGGTTTTAACATCAATTCAGTAGTGTGGAATAGTCATTTGTTGATTTGTCCCAAGACTATTAACTGACTAACTTTCCTTGTATCTCCTACTGTCCGTTCTCTGGCCTTTGCAATTAAATTCAGTACATTTCAGAATTTCTCTCTTACCATCATCTACCCAGAAACTCACCAAATCCTTAGGATTTTTTTTGGGGGGTAGGGTTGGCTTGTTGATTCATTTTGTTTTATTTTTAATGCATCCTTCATCCTCTTCTCAGAGGCAGGAGGTAAGGCTAAGTGTTCTAGTCCCCTCATCCCTTGGTTGGTTTTTCTGGCAAGCAGACCTCATTCTGAAGCCCTCTGCCAATTCTGGACTCCTACCCTGCTTGTCATGAGTCATCCCATTAATATATAAAAGACACCATCACTTGAGGAGTCTCCAAGGGTATCTTTGCCAGGAACCTGGGAAAAAGACTAAATATTCATTTTTTAGTATACCTCATATGTCCACAATGTGATCTCCTCCTTCTTTGAAATGCCACTTATAAACTCCAGATTAAAAATTTCATAATATTTGTTTTCATAATCATTTGAAGCCACCTCTTACAAATTTAACTAACCTGAGTATTTTTCCATTTGTATGATGTAGCAAGAACATAAAGAACAATGATAATTAGGCCATAAAAACAGCAAAGATTTTATTTTTTAAAAAAGCAAAATCAATAAATTCAATCAAATATTTGTATTAATTTAATAACTGAATGACAGTGAGTCTAAAATTAAAAACTCTCAGGACTTTGTGAGCTTTAATGAGGGCATGCAAATAACCAGGCAATGAGCAATACAGTGGGTAATCCAAATTCCTGGTACAGTAGCTGTACTTCTTAAAATATTGCCAAGGATAAAAGAAGCTTATTATGTAGATAACAAAAAGAACTTCAGGACTTTTTTAACTACTTTCAGTTCTAGATTAAGAAAACAGAGGCACTGGAACACTAACTTGTAACCTAAAGGAGGTTTAAGCACAGAACTGAAACCAACTCCCTTGACTTATGTTTATTTTAGTGCTACTTGTCACTCTGTGAGTCTTTGTGCCATAATATCAACTCCCTCTCATTCCCACCCCCATGACCCTGGATACATTCTATGCATCTCAATAAAGCTTTATTTGTACCTCAGTAGCATTTTGTTGCTTTTCATCTTGCATTTCATGTTTTGCTTAAAGTTAGGACAAATCATGTAAATGGAAACCTGATCATATATTCTGTTAAAGGTCAAAAGGTGAAGATTCATTTACTTTTTTAACTTTATTAAACATTTGTGTCATCTTCTTTGTTAGGTGAGATGTCCCTTCCTTCAACTCCCACTGTCTTGTCTTTGGACTCTTGTCATGTTTTTATTTTTCTTTTTGGCAGACCTTCAAGTGGATTTTTGCCTTTTGTATTTTTCTAGTTGTATCCAGAACTTTTCCTTGTTGCTTAGAGAACCCAATGACTTAGGTATGTCTGATTATTCAAAAGTAAATAATTGCCAACTTGCTCCAGGCATAAATGACTGAAAATAAATGCAACATAAAAGACCTTATTTGGGGAAGTTTCTCTGTTAGTCAAACATCCAATACCATCTTCACTCATATCTGAATATAACAGCATTGCTAAATAAGTTACCTTGGTAGTTATCAACATAGAAAGACTAAACAAACAAACAAACAAAAATCCCATGTGTTTAAAAGCACAGTTCTACATTGTGAATTATTTAAAATCACATGTTGACTGTTTATCCTAAGTTCAATAAATGTAGAATGAATATAAAATCTTGTTTGAATACCAATGATTATTTTTACTTCATTTTAACACATAGAACATAAATGCTTTGAAATAAGTTGCAGTTACACTTTATATTATAAAGTATGAGTGTTTTTGAAAACTATGAATATTGAATTTTGATAAGTAAAGTCACATTAAAACAAGTTAATAACTTCATGAGTAATTTATCAATATCTCTGTGGGCTTTTTTGCTTATTTGTTTTTAGTCAACACTGTCATAACAAGAACTCAGATTTATGTTATCTAAATAGTAAGCCATTTAGGTAAATAGAAGTTTGTAAACAATTATAGTAATTAAGTACTCCAGGGAAACAGTGAAAAATCTTTTGGTGAAATTAAGTCTCACCCATTGATTTATCTGTTTTGTATGCTGGAATTTTTGACTTCTACTCAAGGATTATATTATCAAGCTGGAATATTTTGGGAAAGGTGTAGAATAAATTAAAGCTGTTCATATTATTAAAAGTCATCAATTCTAGCTACAAGCTTTGTTTAAAATCTACTGCCTCTGCTTCTGTTGCATCCAGAGCAATTTTCCTGGGCACTACACAGGCTTGAAAGCAGCTGTTTTTCTACTAGAATAAAGTCCAGCAGCAACCTCCAACCAGAACAGAAACAACAAGGCAAGGGGTGCATAGAGGAAAGCTACTGGCAGAAATCAGCAACCTGATCATTTCCTTTTCTTCTCTGCACCATCCCATGGTGTTCAGAGGGGGAACAGAACTTTTTAGGGCCGTAGCTTCTTTAGTAGGAAATATACTGGTCTTCTGAGTCCTCCAGGACTCAGAAACATTTATTTTTAGGATTGGAACTGAACTAGTGCATGTCCGATTTCAGTCACTGACTCATCCTGGAATGGAAATAATTTGAAGATTCATCATCCTTCTATTATCCAGAACTGGACAACAGCCACATTTTCTCTCTGTAAAAATTCAAAGAAATGAAATTTGAAAGGCCTGTGCTTATATCTACATGGTATGACCAAAAATGCACTGAATGTTTAAATTTTAAAAAATTCATTACAGTAAAAGACACATTGCCAGTAATCTCCCTTAAAATACTCCCCCTGCCCGTAAACCTTTACCTTTAGTTCTTTCGACTTTCTGAAGCAGTTCTGGAAGTCCTCTTTCATGAGTGTCTTTAGTTGCACTGTCTTATGTATCTCAATGTCCTGAATCAATCTAAAATATTTACCTTTCACAGTCATTTTGACTTTGAGGAAGAGCCAGAGGTAGTAAGGTGCCATATGCAGTGAATAAGGTGAATGAAGATATACCATAATGTTTTTATTTGACAGAAATTGCAATACTAGAAGAAATGTATGACATAGAACATTGTCATGATGGAGGATGAAACTAAGTTACCCTTCTATTTATCAAAAGATCTAGTCTACCTATTGTCAGTTCACAACTATCACTTATATTTCCCAATACCCTCCCTCTAAATAGAAGCAATTATTCAAACTTTGATTTTTATTACTTTCATTTACTTCACCATTTCAGTCTAACTGTTCTCAGTTTATTGACTATGTCACTATGCTGTTTTTACCATTTTTTAAAATTATGCTCAATTATCCTTACCTATATACACAAATATATGTATATATGTATGCATATGTATACATCCTTTTCTATAAAATGTAATGTTTTTTATGATCCCATATTTTCTTTATTTCTTTCATAGTCTCAAAATCCATTTGGATGTTCAAAGAATGA
This sequence comes from Pedetes capensis, assembly GCA_007922755.1. NCBI lineage: Eukaryota > Metazoa > Chordata > Mammalia > Rodentia > Pedetidae > Pedetes > Pedetes capensis. The sequence goes on along the minus strand of VMDO01011495.1, from coordinate 32,757 downwards.
TGTTGTTGTTGTTGTTGCTAGATGCCCTTGAGTTGCAGCGAACCTATATACAACAGAACAAATCACTCTCCAACACTGCCAAGCCAGGCACTCTTCAGTGCTTCTCTTCTATTCATAAGAGTTTTCAATACCAGATTGTGGTAGTCCTCAAATAACAGCCAATACCTGCAATGACATTTATAATGACACCTCCCTTTAATTTTTTGTAAGATTGAGTAGAGAGTCTGACACTGAATTTTATAAATATTTATATCAAGAAAGTATAAAGATATCTGGGCATGATGGTGCACACTAGTAATCCCAGCAGCTTGGGAGACAGAGGCAGGAGGATTGCAAGTTCGAGACCAGAGGCAGTCCGCAACATTTAATGAGACCCTGTCTCAAAAACTTAAAAATAGGCTGGGGGGGGCAGCAAGCACTGGGCCCTGGGTTCAACCCCCAGTACTGCAAAAAAAAAAAGAAAAAAAAAGAAAGAAAGAAAGCATAAAGCTCATCTTAATAATAGAAATTTCCAGTAGGATTATTCTTCCTGGGGTAAATATATAAAAGGAGTTCCAGGGATTGATATGCAAACTTTCATTGTTGATACCATTTTGATCAATCCTTCAAGTAAGAAAATAATATCACTTTACTCTTAGTTAATATATGAAGCTAGTATAACATAGTCACAGGGAGTAAGATATGAATATAAAGTACCAAGTTATTCTGTATGCTGAACTTTCAAAATGGCAACTACTAAAAACTGTTTTAAGAAAGAAAATTATCTGGTTGAATAGATTATTTTGTCATTAAAGGCATCCTTGCCTTTCACAGACGTGCTCTTCAGTTCAAATTAAATTTCTGTCCTCTCTAGAGTTGTACAAAGCTATTAACTGCCCTCTTTATATTATATTATAGTTATCCCAGCACTTTAAACAAATAACCTCTCTGCTATTCTTGGTATGGTCAGCATTTCATTAATGCAAGGAACTGAATTCTTCAACCCCAACCCATCTGAACTCTAGTGTCTTTTCTGACAGAGCTATTCACAGCCATGTTAAACCATGCTACTATTTTGAACTAGTCCTTGAACTCTGAGCTAAGTTTGCTGTCTTAACATATCTTCCACTCTTCCTTTCCAATCAAAAGTGGCCTTGACCCTCAGCATCCACTCTACAATCTCCTAGCCTGCCCTGCCCATAGCCCTTCTGCCTTTGTTTAGCTCAACTCTCTCTCAGACTTTGGTCCAATCAGAGACTAAGGATGGAATGAAACCTCTCACTCATCTTTCAAGAGACACTGAAAGATGAGACTGGAGAACAGACTGTTTATACTGGGAATCTAAAGTAGAAAAGGCAAAAGAGAAGGCAATCATGGAAGAGAAAGCAAAAGATAAGGATCCAGAGATTAGGTACAATGCATCAGGTTTGAGGGATGAAGCTAGGGCATAAACAGGAAAACATCTCAAGATCAGAAGTAAAGGAGACAAGTTCTGATGGAGTCAGGGATAGACAGGGCAAACATTTCATAACGAAGTCCAACATGAATTCAGAGGTCTTAGAAGATTCTAACTCAATATTTCAGTGGTAGTTTTGAGGGCTTAAAGGAATATATTAGACCTAATACCCACTCAGCTCAGACTCTGCTGTCACCTCTATGGGAGAACTTCCATGCACCTCCTTAGTCCTTTGCCCTCACGTTTGGGGCCATATAATCCTCACTGAAAACCAATTCAATCTTTTCTCATAATCTTCTATTTTTGTTACCATTTCCAGTCTGCTCTGTTGAGGGGGGGTGTGGGGGTGTGTATATTTGAGAGAGACAAAAACAGAGAGACAAAGAGACAGAGAGAGAGACAAATATTTGTGGGTTTTCACATATACTGATATTCAACAATCATTTTATTCACTTATTACGAACTCTTTATATGTTAATCATTGTTCCCGATAATCACAGATATTCCCTATTTTAATACAAAACTGGAAAATTTAGGAATGTAAACAGGTTTGGGGTAATATTAAGAAATAAAAAGCTATGTTGACATCAAAGGTTCACATAAGATTAAAGATCAGTTACAAGAGAAGTACACTGCATGTAATATGGATAAAATAGAAATGATAGAGAGTGGGTTGTTGTTGTTGTTAGGTGCCATTGAGTTGGGTCCAATTAATAGTGACCCCATGTACAACAGAATGGCACACTCTCCGACATTGTGCCAGGCACACAAGCTTTTTTATGTTTAAGTTCATTGTTATAGTCAGTGTGTCAATCCATCTACTTAAGGGTCTTCCTTTTTTTTCACTGAACCACTACTCTCCCAAACATGATGTCCTTCTCCAGGAACTGGTCCCTTCTGACAACATATCCAAAATATATAAGACACAGTCTAGCCATCCTTGCTTCCAAGGAACACTACAGTTGCACTTCTTCTAGGACAGATCCATTGGTTATTTTGGCAGTCCACAGAATATTCAATATTCATCTCCAGCACCATAATTCAAAAGCATCAATTCTTCTCCTGCCTCCTTTATTCAATAGCCAGCTTTTACAAACATATAATGTAACTGGAAATACCATGGCATGAGTCAGGCGCACTTTGTTCTTCAATGTAACATCTTTACTTTTCAGCACTTCAAAGAGATCTTTTGGAAAGGCTTATCTCAATGCAATGTGTCTTTTGATTTCTTGACTGCTGCTTCCGTAGGTGTTCATTGTTGAACCAAGTAAAGCAAAATCTTGTACAACCTGAATCTTTTGTCCATTTATCATGAAATTGCCTACTGACCTATTTGCAAGGATTTTTGTTTTCTTGATGTTGAGGCCAACCCATACTGAAGGCTGTGTAATTTGATATTCATCAGTAAATGTTTCAAATCCTCCTCACTTTCAGCAAACAAAGTTGTGTCCTTCACACAACACAGGTTGTTAATGAGTTTCCTCCAATCCTGATGCCACATTCTTCTTCATAAAGTCCAGCTTTCTGATTATTTGCTCAGCAGAGAGATTGAAGGGAGGGTAGTAAGAAGAAGAGGAATACTGGAGTGCAGATCTGGAGAATGTACATGGTTTGGTATCAGGAAGGGTGTGTGTGTGTGTATATGTGTGTGTGTGTGTGTGTGTGTGTGTGTGTGTGTGTGTGTGTGAAGAGACCGGTCATGACAGATGTGTGTTATTTGTATCCAGTAAAAGCCACTCACCAATTACACGGTCTGAGATTTTGTAAAGGAGACAGTTGGTACTGCAAAGGATCAGCATTGTGAATCCCCCTTTTTCTTATGGCAACCAAATGGGAGGCTTGGTGAGGTTTATTTTACTTTCCTGAAGCCTTGCACTGCTAGTGGATGGGACCTTGAGTTTTGTGCCACATCAGCTTTCCTTGGCAGGCTTCCAATCCAAGAGTGCACTGAAACACCCCAAAAACCTACTGGGGCTCACCAAACAAGAATACTGCTTCTGATTACATGGCCCTCCAAAGAAAAATGTGAGTGCATGTCTTCATACATTGTTGCCCTGTGTTGTCTGTATTCAGCTCACGGGGCTCAGGAGGCTCTTTGTTTTCTGGACTGAAGTGTGATAAGGATATGAATATATTTAGATTTTTTTCTTTTTACTTATAACACTTTTCTAATTGTGTTATGCAGCTATATAATAACGGGAGAAATTATGGCAGACCTTAAATTTGGCAGAATGCCCCCAGTTGACTTGTTTTACTTTCCAAGCAAACATTTTGACACAGTTCTAATTTTCACCTGCTCATGTGGGGCCCTACTGAACATTTCAGGTGATGAGCTGAATTTTGTTGTTGGAGAATCACAGGTTCACGGGAAGGCATTTATTTTTGTTCTTTCCTGGAAGCTCTAATTCTAACTTTCACAGAACTTCCAAGTGTTGCTTACTAACTTCTGTCGCAGAATTTAAAACTTATTTCTAACTTTCACATAACTTCCAAGTGTTGCTTAATAACTTCTGTCACAGAATTTAAAACTTGTTTCCTACTCCTAAAAGAAAAAAAAAGCTAGAAGAGAGAAGATAAGAAAATCTGTCAAGGAGAACAATTAAAAGATGAGCATTGGGTTTTGCAATAGCATTTCAATACAATTTTGTTCAGTAAATACTTAACGGACACCCACTGTATAGATGTCATCATGTTAAATGCTAAATATTTGTGACACTGTCCTCTTTAATCTAAAACAACAGTTTGCCTTTTGGAAATCTAGGAATTTTAGTTCCTAGTAATACAATTTTAGTAACCAGTTCTGCAAAAATGTTAGGGAAGACTCTGACAATCAGTGTTAGGAAAGGCACATGCATATAGTTCTTGGAAATGGTTCATACTTTTCCCACCTCCACATGAGGGCCTATATGGAGCATTTCCAGCCACTATGTAGTGGCCAGACTTTCATAGTGACTATGTATGGAAACTGTTGAGTCTAAGACATCCTTGGTCTTCAAGCATGGTAGATATGCTTACACATGTAACTAGACTTAGAGACAGAGGTTAATGCTGAGTTGCATTAGTTGCTCATCTATAATTTCAGTTAACTGGCTAAAATTTTAAAAATTCCTTTTAAAAATGCTGAGTTTTACAGTCTTAGTTCCTTTCTAATGTATTGTCCTAATGTAGTAGGAGATCAAACTAAGGGCAAGTAACAACCCAAGATTTTGGTACAGAAAAGGAATAGATTTTAGAATAGTGATGCAAACTCTTTTAAAGCTGTGAAGGCCTAGATTCACATGGGATTTTACAAAGAATCCCAATGTGTGATAATTTTTATTCCTTTTAAATTTGCCCACTCCCCCATCCTCAGTCTTTTTTTCCCTCATCTTCTGCTAATCTTGAGTTTAAATACTATTGGTCCAGGAAAACGTTTGCTTGCAAGTGTTAGATTATTTATTGTTCACAGATGTTACTATCTTAATGTGCATGAGAAAGATCATATTTCAATCTGAATAACATTCAAAAGCAAATTTCTACACTTCATCCTTTAAAAACCAGAGTGAAATAGCAGCACACACTGAGTTCTTCCACTTATCATTCCCTTATAGGATTAAATTTTGAATTGGAGGGAAAAGAAACAAATGCTAATATCAAATTTTTAAAGATAAATCACTAAATAAATCAAGGGCTGATGAGACTGTTAACTATGCACTCCATGTGTATCTTAATCAAGGGAGACTATTAAAATTACTTCCACTCTTTGTACTTTTTCTATCATCAGGGTATCATTAGGAATCTGACATCATCTATTTCTTTTGAAGTTACATACTATATTTGTAAGCAAAGGATATTTAGGTCATGTTAATGGTGACAGAGTAATGAAGCCCAGCACATGATTGAGTCAAAGTTTTCATACATGAAAATTATTATGGCTTTAATTTATAAACATCTTCGCTCAAAATTTTAAAAATCTTTTCTAGAATGTATACAATATTACCCATTGTCTCTTCCAATTATGAGGAACAGTAATCAGAAAGCAATCTTGACAGTAAAAACATTTGAACACAATGACAATTATAGTTTATTTGAGAACACACTATAAGCACATATACCTTTGGTGTGAAAAATAGTATCCCACAAAGATTCTTTGTACTTCTGTTTGCATGATTAAATGATTAAGGACCATATCACTTTGAATATGTTCAAAGCTTTGTGTTGAATTTTACTAAGTGCATCACTGATTTGAAAGAGTGAATTTACTTCCAGAAGAGTAGGTTGTTTACCAGACAGTGTTGCATTATTTAAATATTTTTACTTTTCTCCTTGATTGCTTAGTTTTTCCAAATAGTGTTCAGGAAAAAGTGTATATGTCCACAATTAGGATGGCTTCCCTTCCTTGACTATATATGTACATCAATTGTTAAGTTCAAAAGAAAAAAATTGTCAGAATGTGCTACAGTTTGTGGACTTAGCAGAAAAAGCATTTTAGTAAAGATTTAGTAAAGATTTACTTAAGTTTACTAAAAAGTTCAAATTCAGGAACTGGACTTCTCTAATACAAATTTGGCTTGATTTAAATACATTTTATTATTCAAAGGAAAATTATGATTAATAGAAGAAAAGTTGCCACAGCAGCTATACCTAAGTTAGTGAGATTTAGAATTTGATGATTCAGACTCTTTTTTAATATGCTTTGTTAGAATAAATCTCAAATGCTAAACTTAACAGAGAGGTGAAAGTTAGAAAGAAAGGTGAATAATTGGGAAATTCCTAAAACCTGATCCAGATTTAGCTGGTCCAGAATGCTTTTAGCACAGAAATGATTTAAGGTAATAGTCAGTAAATAATTAACTTTCTTACCTCTGCCTGCACCCAGATAGCTTAAAGAAAGGGATGTCATGAAGATGTTTTTAAAAGCTGCAAATTATTAAAGGCTCATCTCTATTACTTAACTGCTGCTTATTTTTGATCTGTTGAATGCACCAGCATACTTGGATTTAAACAAAACAGTTCAGTACAATACACATAAACTAGCCTCATACAGAATTTTACAATGCCCATGAGACACAGAGTTGACTGTTTTTTGAAATGACAGATTTTAAGCTAGGATATGTGGGCCATCTTCATCTACCAATGACCTGTTCCTATCCCAGCACAATACCACTTTCTGTGTATTCTGGAGATGCTTGAGGGATTGGGGGTGGGGAACAAGCAAATATTTTACCCAGTCTTTCAGAGGCATGCGCAAGTGCTGTTAATCATAGGTTGATGGTATCCATTTCTCTCTAAGACTGACACAGCGAGCACATTTGCTTCCTATTACTCAAGTTTGCACTTCCAGCCTAGAAAAATAGAAAAATGAAATTCTCACAAGCCACTGCCATTAGAAACTAAGTTACACACAAAGGAGAATTTGGAGAACTGAGAATCACAAGGGATTGGGAAAAACAGAAGTGAAGCAGTGAGAAACTTTTAAAAAGCAGCTGGTCAGGAGACAAAGCGGAAGAGAAGGAAATTACATCAAAAGGTGGTGATTCTGTAAAAGCTAGAATAATGTAGAATGATATGAAGCTTTGGGATTTTTTTAGAATAGAGACTTTAGGAAGAACAGAAAATGAGTCAATGTAAAAAGAAAACAAGACTCCAATGAAAAGAGTACCTATATGCAAGCTAACCAAATATAAAAATACCTCTTTATTTGGGGATGTAAAGTTTGCAACACATAAGTATTTAGTGATCCAACAGAGCAATAAATCCCAAATGAGGGATGCAGGTCCCTTCTCTTTCCTTTGGTCAGTAGACACAGGGCAGTAGGGATTAAAGAAGAGCTTAATTGTCATCAACAGGGCTGGTCCAGGACAAGGTGTGCCAAGCCCCTTACTCAGCAGCCATTGGAAATTTAATACACATGAACAACTTTTTTGAGTGATGATTTCTATACATTTTATACATATGTTCTACATAACATACACAGAGCAGAAGAAAACATGAAGAATCATTTGGAGGGGAGAAGGGCAGATGTGTTCCTAAAGTATGACATCCTAGGGCCATTTTCATGGATTTTACATCTTCAGAGGAAACTGTGTTGCTTGCTAGGGAGAAATTTGTGGCTTATTATCTAGTACCATAAACACCAGTGAAACAACTCTTTGAATATCATACACATTCATTTAGTAATTTCTCCTCTTTTATGTTCTTTTCTCCAACATTACAGCCATATGAGTAGGATAATGTCATTTTCCTTGCCACAATCCAATCTAGAAATTATCCACTCTTTCATGGTGTCTTATATCCTCTTTGTTCCTGGCATCATGGGAGAAAGTTGGCTTGTAAAGTGGAATGGAATGTCATTTGAGGAGAGGAAATTTTAGATTCAGATGGATCAGAGAGAAGTCCTTCCTTGCTATATATAAGTTTTGATAGTTGGGATAATCTCATAACTTTTTCTATTTTCGTATTCCCCACCTGTGAATTCTTAGTGTGCATAATATTACATAAGGTATATAGTAACACCTAGTGTGATGGGTAGGTAATGGAAGCTCATATTATTTACTGTGTGCAATATACTATGTACAACACTTTGCTTTTTTAGATTTCATTCAATCTTCACAGGCAGCCATTTAAGTATGTGCAATTATCATTCCCACTATACAGGTAAGGAAAAGGAGGCTTTGAGAGGTTAAGTGACTGGCTTAAAAATCAAACAGTAATTGTCAGAGGTAGACTAGAAATCAGACATTGTGGGTCCAGGGCTGTTAGTCAGTCTCCCTGCAAATCTGCCCCTTCAAGACAAAGTGCCTGAGACAAAGACTAGCAGAAAACAGGTTTTACAAACCTGACCTAGAAGAATTTGAACACTAACACTGGTGGAAGATGAAAGAAGGGGGAAGGACATGGGAATTATAGATACTCTGAAAGTGATAAGTAATACAATTGGAAATATAATTTTTCAAAGTTGGAGGACCCAGGCGAGAGAGGTTCTCACTGCCTGGGTTAAGTGTGGAAAACTGGAAGAGAAAGTGAGCCACTATGAATCTACCTGTGACATTTCAATTACTTCAAGTCTGATTAGGCTTTATTCATTTTAATGTATTTTCATCTCTATGCAAATAAGAGTGGTTTTGAGAGATGGATGGGATGTGGAGATCGTGCCACCAAGTTCCTCAAGATGCTCCACCCACCTATGAAAGGCTCCACTTGAAGTGTTTTCTGACAAGCCGGCTTCCTCAACAGGGCCAGCCATCTGGGAACTTGTTTTATTCAGAAGTCATCATTGAACTGACACAACCTGTTTTATTGCTGATTTTAGAGATAAGATCAGATCAGTGCTTCTTAGGATACAATAGTTCTTAAGGTTCTCTCTGATGTTTTTCTTTCCTTCCTTTTTGAAACAGAACATGACTGAATAAAGTAGTAATTATAGTGTGACTGTCCAATAGTAGATGGAAGTATGTGTTTGTTGAACGTCTGACTAAATCATTAAGAGGACAGTGCATTAAGTACCTTCAGTGTGTATGTGAGGGGGCAGATTTAAACCAAGGGAAACATGGACAAAAGCACCACACCACCTCCCATGCCATGGGGCAAATAAATCACTCCAAAATATGACTAGTGGCCCCTGCTATACATTTTCCTTTCTTGCAGTAAAGTTTATTCCTTTCCCTGTTCACTTGGATCTATACCTAACCCTTTCTCAAGAATGACCAAAACAACATAGCTAAACAACTTACCTTGATTTCTATTCTAAGAAATTACAAGAATGAAAAAGGAGACATTTAGAGTTGTAGACAGTCAGTATATTAACTTCCCTTTGATCTATTTTAGATTACAGAGAAATCAGTGTCTAGAAAGGATTTCTGTGCAGATATTTAGGAAGCTGAAAGGAAGATTTATACCCTTCATTAAAAATTTACTTGGAAATAAAAGTTGGATTTTAGCGAAAATGTATTTACATAAGAGACTGTATGAACTTAAATAAAATTATATGCAGAAATACCTGTAGGTTAGCCACTTTCTGATTGATTTAATCTTTTGATAATTACTTCTTAATCAGTAAAATGACCAAATATGGTCATTATCAGAATGAATGATATAGTATATGTAAAACTATTAATGCATAATAGACACTCATTAATTGATAGCTATAATTATTATGATATGATGTCTACTTGTGCTAAGGAAATGGCCAACAGGAGACTTATACTATAAAAGTATGTATCTATAGACATTTAATGGTTCCAATTTATTTGACTATTTCAAGGAAACTTAAATCATTTTATTCAATTATTGGTTTTTTTAACTGGCCAATTCTCTAAGCTAAGCAATTAATTAAAAGATGTTTAATAGCAGTATGGTTAAAGTTTCAAGTATGCCCAAACTAGCAATATTTTTATTCTAGTGATTATCAAATTTTTGATTAAATTCTGTTCATTCATAACTGTTTTATTACGAGAAATAATTCCTATAAAGTGATTTGAGCTACAAAAAAGAGATGACAAGCCTATAGAACAAGAATTTGTTACAATTAGAAATCCCAGTTTTATTCCTTAGATTAGAACCTAAATGAACAATTAACTTTCATCTCATATATGTATGTTTGTATGTATGTATGTATGCATATATATACGCATATGTACACGTATGTGTAGATATATATGGATAAATGGATATGTGGAGCATTAAGAATAATTTCAAAGATGTCTCTGTCATACAGTAATTGGTTTATATACATCAGTGTAATTTGGAAAATCTGGAACTGAAATATACCTTTAAAAGTTTCTAGGGTATAGTGATTTCTGATTTGAACTGATATATTTATGTGTACAATGATTCCTTATGTTAGTTTCCTATTCCTACTTTCACAAATTACCACAAACCTAATAGATTACACTAGCACAAATTTATTATATTATAATTCTAGATATCCAATGTCCAAAATGGGTTCCACTGTGCCAAAATTAAGGTGTTGTCTGGGCCAATCTACTTCCAGAAGCTAAAGGAGAGAATCTGTTTTCTTGCCTTTTCCACCTTCCAGTAGCTGCCCAGATTACTTCCATGTTCAATGCCAACAATTTAGACTCCCCCTCTCTCTCTCTCCACCCTCTAACTCTCTTGCTTTCCTGTCTCCCTCCTTCACTTATGGGGACCATTGTTATTACATTGACCCAACCTGGAAAATTGAGCAAAATCTACCTTTCTTGAGATCCTTAACTTCATCACTTCTAAAAAAGTTTTTTCATGTAGGTAATATATTCGTAGGTTATGAGGAGTTAGCATATAAATTTCTTTGGGGGAACCAATATTCTTTCTACTGCAATGCCAAATCTTTTCTTTTTCCACAAATGAGCAATTAGATTTACAGGATGTCTACCATTATCTAGTGAACTAGGAAAATATTGGTTAGGTGGTTGTTGCTGTTGTTGTTGTTAGGTGCTGCCAAGTCAGGTCTGACTCATAGTGACCCTATGTACAACAGAATGAAACATTCCCTGATGCTGTACCATGCCCAGCACTATGTCAGTGCTTCTCTGCTATTCATAAGGTTCTCAGTGGCTGATTGTTCCTGGATTGTTTCTGGATTGCGTTGCCAAATCCATCTCCCATTTTTTGCAATGCTGGAGATCCAACCCAGGACCTCAGAGTACACAGGGCAATTGCTCTACCAACTGAACTAAGTCTCAGCCCCATTGGATAGGTAAGACTCAATGAAGAAGAAATAATTTACATTAATAATCTACATTACCATGGGAGATATGTTTGTGTAAGTGAATAAAGCATAGCACAGTATTTAGATAAATGGATGGATTTCCAGGGGAGGTGACAAGTATGCATGCAATAACCCAATCAATATGGGACAAATAAGATCATGAGGTAGTTAGTTTGAGAAAAAGATATGGCCTTATGCTGGAAGAATACAATATAGTATTTATACATACAGTCCCATGCATTCTAGACCTTTGCCTTTACTGTGTTTTTAAAAACTGTGAGTTAATGCAGGACTATGGCATGCCCTTACTCTTTCATTTCATTCTCCATCTATTTCTTGGTTTTATGTTATTCAAATGAGGATAAGAATATATAAAATTCAAATTGATTACAAATTTGACTTGGCAGCAGCATTTTGAATGTTTAATAGGGATGAATTTTCTTATTAGTTGAGGGATATTTAAATATTAAAAGTTATAGAAAAATATATTCCTGCTAATGGCTCTTAGCCTGTACTGTGTCTATTGGTATGATATCCTGCACACAGATCTTAACATGGTTATAGGTCATATATTTAAGTTTTATATAATTCAGTTCATCACTTTCCCAATTCAATTCTAAATCAATTCTCCAAGTGCTAAACAATTGATTCCATTGTAAGAAATCCAGAATAGAATAATAAGCCTATTGCTATATCACTGTAAGTGGAATTGCCTTCATGAAAATGGTCTCTAGGACTGCTTTGGTTTTTCAGGCTTCCGTAGTACCCACTAGACATTCTGCCTGGTTTTTCGCTAGACCTAAAGGCCTCTTAAATTGATTTTAGCAAATTTCTGGCAAAAATAATTGAATTCTGATTTTTCTTCTGGTTGCTAAATGCCACTGAGTTGAGCTGGAGTTATAATGACATTATGTAAAACAGAATGAAACAGTCTCCAATTCTGTGTCATGCACACAATCTGTTTTATGATTAAGCCCATTACATTCTTGTAGGCATTGTATCAGTCCACCTAGTGGAGGGTCTTCCTATTTTTCACTAACCTGCCACTTTCGCAAACATGATGTCTTTCTCCGGGATTTAGTCGCTCCTGAGAACATGTTCAAAATAAGTAAGATGAAGTCTAGCCATCCTTGCTTCCAAGGAGCACTCTAGTTACACTTCTAGGGCAGATCTGTTGGTTCTTTTGGCAGTCCATGGTATATTCTATATTTGTCTCCTGCACCATAATTCAAAAACATCATTTGTTCTCCTGTCTCCCTTATTCAACATCCAGCTTTCACAAGCATATGAAGTGACTGAAAATACCAAGGTATGAATCAGCCGCATCTTCACCTTCATTGTGACATCTTTGCTTTTCAACACTTTAAAAAGGTCTTTTGCAACAGATTTCCCAATGCAATGTGTCTTTTGATTTTTTGACTGTTACTTCCATGGCTGTTGACTATTTAACCACGTAAAACAAAATATGGATAAACCCGTCAATCATTTATCATGAAGTTGCTTACTCACCAGTTAGAAGGACTTTTGTTTTCTTGATGCTGAGGTGCAGTACAAACTGAAAGCTGTGTGCTTTGATCTTCATCAGTAAATGTTTTAAATCCTCTTCACTTTCAGCAAGCAGAGTTGTGTCATCTGCATAATGCAGGTTGTTAATGAGTCTTCCTCGAATCCTGATGCTGCCTTCTTCCTCATAAACTCCAGCTTCTTGGATTATTTGCTCAGCATAAAAATTGAAGAGATATGATGAAAATGTACAGCCCTGATGCACACCTTTCTCAACTTTAAACCAGGCTGTGTTTCCTTGTTCTATTCGAACAACTGCATTCTGGTTCACATACAGATTCCTCATGAGTACAATTAGGTGCTCTGGTATTCCCATTTTCCGAAGTGTTATCCATAATTTGTTATGATACACACAGTCAAGTGCCTTTGCATAATCAATAAAATATAGATAGACATCTTTCTGATATTCTCTGCTTTTCGCTAATATCCACCTGATATCAGCAATAATGTCCCAAGTTCCCCGCCTCTTCTGAATCCAGCTTGATTTTCCAGTAATTCCCTGTCTATATACTGCTGCAGTCACTTTTGAATGGCTCTTGTACACTTGTTCTAATTTTCTTCAGCTTCAGTCTGAACTTGCATATGAGAAGTTGATGGTCTGATCCACAATCAGCACCTGGTCTTGTTTTGACATTTAATATAGAACTTTTCTATCCTCTCTATCCACATATGTAGTCAATCTGATACCTGTATGTTCCATCTGGTGAAGTCCATGTGTATAGTCACCATTTATGTTGTTGAAAAAATGTATTTGCAATGAAACGTCATTGGTCTGACAAAATCTATCATGAGATCTCCCATATCATTTCTGTCACCAAGACCATATTTTCCAACTACTGAACCTTCTTCTTTGTTTCCAACCTTTGCATTCCAGTCACCAGTAATTATCAGTATGTCCTGATTGCATGTTTGATCTATTTCAGATTGCAGATGCTGGTAGAAATCTTCCCTTTCTTTATTCGTGGCCTTAGTGGTGGGTGCATAAATTTGAATAATAGTCATATTAACTGACCTTCCTTGTAGAAGTATAGATATTATTCTATCACTGACAACATTGTATTTCAGGATAGATCTTGAGATGTCTTTTTTGATGATGAATGCAACCCCATTTCTCTTTAGTTTTTCATTCCCAATATAGTAGACCATATGATTATCTGACTCAAATTGGCCCATGCCAGTCCATTTTAGCTCACTGATGCCTAAGATGGAAATTCTCAGGGTCATATTTAAAACTTACTCTAGTTTTTAAATAGATGTTTATTAGGACATAGGTATTTTGACTTCTTCATATTGTCTGAAGATATCTTTTTATAAAACACTAAATTCCAAACTTGAAATTTCCTATACAGAAAGATTGAGATGTCTCATAAGAAATGTACTAGTGACATTTTTGAAACATCTTTTAATATTAATCTGTGAGTATTCCTAAGAATTCTTTCTTTAATAATAAAAATTGAGAAAGTATGAAAACATTTGAGGATATATTGATTACATTGATTATTTCTCATTGTTTTCTGCCACTGACATCTAAGAGCCATTAATCTGCCACCTCCAAGGAAACACAGAATGGTGACTATGTAGACTTTTCTGTGACTGACTGCAGATATGTTAATCATTGGTTGAGAAGAGTATTTAGCTTAGAAATATCATAAACTGTGCTTTTAAAAAAATGCTTTAAACATAAACTCTCCACTCTCCATAGAAATTAAGATTCAGGAAGACATAGCACATTTCTATCAACCAGGCAAAGTGAATTGACTTATTTAGTTTGTTTTTAAAAACTGTAGAAGAAAAGCATATGTTTGGGACTTGAGAAAACAGAACTCTAGTAACATAGTGTTGTGTGATTTAAAAAATAATGATCGGCATAAGTTAGATCTATATGTTATATAACAGAAAACTATAATGTGAATCTTTTCTCTAAGAATCTCAGAATCCTTGTAAAAGGTATTCCTATCTTTGGCATCTAGTAGTTGTCATAATAACAGATTATATTTTTCAGTATTTTATTTTCTTTCAAAGTACTTCTCTATATGTTATTTCTGCTTTATGGGATATATTTTATAGCACAATGAATCAATATTTTAATAGATTGGCAGTTATGTTTGTATAATCAAATAATGAAAGACTACTATTTAGTATATAACGGATTTTAAATGCGAGGATATCATTAACCCTGGAGATTCAGAACTCACTGTAATTCTCTGGATTTTTATTTATTTATCTGCACAGTGAATTACCTGTAAACCCCAGAGATAAGAAATTTCTAATAAAATGATTTTATGATATTAATATTTATAACACTTTCTAACAAGAATCGACATCTGAAATTTTTATTTTCCCTTTCTCTTTTTCACAGAACACTTTTAGTTTTCTAGCTTGTCCCTCCCTTGTCTTATTTGCCTAGTGATCTGTTTCATCATTCCCTATTTTTCTACAAGTATTGTATAACAGCAAACACCTTTATGTGTTCATCTCCTTTCTCCTTTAAAAAATATTCTACACTCATTTTATACTGCTCTCCAAACTTAGTTACATACAAGTCTTTTGAAACAGAGCATAATGAGGTTGGATACCTCACATTCCCCTCTCTTTCCCACATATGCCTAAGGAAAGGGCTGTCTTATCAACCCTGAAAATTTATAGCACATGTTACCAGCATGCAGTTAAAAGCACATGGTCACACTGCATTAGTGCAAATTAGGCAAGAAGTGTCACCTTGTTTTTCCCCATGAAGAAATTAACCCACATTTTCTTAGAAGAGATCAGGAAAGAATACAGATATAACCCATTGCCTTGAGCCAATTTTTCAATATGACCCTAGCTGAGTGTGTGGTTACTGATGGAAGACAAAGAGGAAAAAAAAGGATGGAGGGACATAATATAAAAATGTAGCATCTTCTTCACCAATATATGATAAGAATTGGAAATTTAATAAGTAAATGCTATCTTTAATTTGTTGTTGTTGTTCGGTGCAATTGAATCAGGTCCAACTCATAGTGACCCTGTGTACAACAAAACAAAACACTACCCAGTAGTGTGCTATACCAGGCACTATGTCAGTGCTTCTCTGAAATTTATAGGGTTTTCAATGGCTGGTTATTTTGGGAATGGGAAGCCAGGTCCTTTTCCCATTTTTGTGGTGCTGGGGTTTGAACCCAGGCCCTCAGAGAGCACAGAGCAGCATTCTACCAACTGAGCTAAACCCCAGCCCTCTTTGCATTTTAGCAAAAAATAATCAGCTTGGCTTTCTATTAAGATTTTAGAAAGAACTAAAACATTTATGGATAGTGCACAAAATAAAATTTATATTTTACTGTGAAAAAATTTTTAAAAGGTCATGTCCAATGAAAACTGTACAGTGTTCACTCACAGCAAGGAAAAATACAGTTGACATAAGCTGAATTCACGTGTACAGATAGATAATCCCTATGATTAAATAAAGACATCTTTCATTAGCATATGAAAGACTTTCAGTGATTTATAAGAATTTCTTTTTATCAAACTCAACTAAAGGTGTAAACTATTATATGAATATGAGATTTTGTATGACAGGCAAATTTTAAAGATAATTGACATTTGTTGTGAACATATCAATGTTATACAATCTCAGTGTTCATATGACACAAATTCTTTATTACCTTATATTTTGTATTTTTATAACATGTTAAATAAAATATTTTTTACAATTCAACTTAAAACATACGAAAATGTTTACCTGAACAAGAAGTCCCTATGAAACATCAAATATTCAGGGAGGAAGCCAAAATGCAAATAACCTTTAGTTTTTGTCTGAGCCAGAGAAGTTCTAAACATACATTGCATAAATAGACCTTGACTACAACAACATGAAAAGCAAACAACTCAATAAAATGATTCAATATGGAGGCCGAGTGCCAAGAAACAAGGAAAGGAGGGAATGGCTTGGCAGTGTATAATTGGAGATAGTTTGGACCTTTGTTGACAGTGATTATATCAAAACAACCCAAATAATAAAGTGCACCAAAGAGCCTTACCCTTTGATTCCAAGAAGCTACCATCCCTATCAGTGAGAGACATGGGGCACATGAACCCGTTTTAAGTATATATTAACACATGCAAACATGCTCTTTACATCACTCACCACTGATTCCTCAGAGAGCCGTTGATTTTCGAATCAAATTCACCTAAGAGCGAATAAGTAAATCATCAAGGACAGTGATAACATAGCAAAAACCACTAGATTAAATAAGAAAACCTAGTGGGCATGGTGGCACATACCTGTAATCCAAGCAATTTGGGAAGAGGAGGCAGGAGGATCGCAAGTTAGAGACCCGAGACAGTCGTAATTTAGCTAGACCCTGTTTCATAAAAGTAAAAAAAAAAAAAAAAAACCAATGGGCTGGGGGTGCACCTCAGTGTTCCAGCACTTGCAAAGCACACAAGAACAAGGCCCTGAGTTCAACCCTCAGTACCACAAAATAAATAAATAAATAAATAAATAAATAAATTTTAAAAAATAAAAACCTAGTCTGCCCACCAGTTCTGGCAGATATAAGCTAAATAACCACAAAGAATCATATAGCCCTGAGGGTCCTTATGTTCCCTTCACATAAGAAAATATTTAGGCATATGTTTCCCTACACCCTAAAGGATATGTTTTCCCTGGTTTAGAGTAGCCTATGTCTATGATATTTCCATCTCTAACAATGATTATTCTGTCATGCGATCAGTTTTTTGCTCTGTTTCCAGATATGTAATTGCTACTAACCTGCATTTTTGTCAGGCAGGTGGTTTAACGTGAAAATATCAGATGAATATCCATGAAATGGGTTGTTTCTGATGATACTATTACATCTTTCTTCTGAACTGCATGCCTCTATGAATAAAAGAAAAAAAATCCACAGTCTGTAATGCTCTTAGCACTTACATACTTTAGCTAGATATATTTCCTTGAGGGGTGAGGGGTGAGGAGAGGAGCAAAGGGCAATTTTTAGATTTGCTAAAAATTTAGTCTAACTATATTCAAACATGCCATTTATGAATTGTGTGATCCCAAGAAAGATTTTTAAGTGCTATGAACTTCTGTTTCCTCATATATAAATTGTAAAAAATAGCACCTACCTCACCAGGTTATTAGAGAAGTAAATGAGATAATGTCCTTACAGTATTTAGCATAAATACAACTCATAGTGCTTAAAGAATGTTAATTATTAACATTACATGTCTATTAATAAATATTTGTCATCATAATAATTGCAGGATTAGAAGGTAGCAATAATAATTTTTGATGGTTTCATGAACATATGCTCTTATATAGACATTTTATGGCTTTGTTTGAAAGCTTGAAGAAAAGAGGTTGACCGTGAAACATCAAAAATACTGTACCGTGTTGCAGTCTGTTTTATGAGACCACATAATTTAAATGTCCTCACTGTTTATAAGGTGAAGCTATTTTCCTTTCAAGCCTGACCCAAATCTGAGGCTGCTAAATTTGCTTTCAGTGACCATTGACCCTACGGAGCCTGCCGAGGACAGTGCTGCTGGGATTGAGGGCGCCTCAGACCTGCACAAGGTGGTCTCCCTGAAGGAGCGGATGGAGAGGTACCAGGCAGCTGTTTCCAGGCGTGACTGCCACAGTTTCTCAGCTAATGTAAGCTGCTCTTTATGGCTTTGAAATAGGGAATGTGCTTGCTGTCTATCCAAACTTCCTCCTTCTGCAACAAAGAATACTACTAGGCAGAGGGATGAAGTTGAAAGAGGACAAAAATAGTGTGAATCAAATTCAGCTCATCTGAATTTAAGCTTCAGCTGTGCTACTTAGTGGTTGCATAAACTTGCACTACTATCTTAACCCCTCTTGGAGCTTCAGTTTCCTTAACCAAGAAAGGGAAATAATCATCAACCACATAGGATCATATGAATGACCACATAAGTACAACTGCTGTTTCTGTTTGCTGTTTTCTGTGCTTCTTATTCTTTGGCTTGGAAGTAAGATTTGAAATCTAATGTGTATGTAGATAATAATAAGTTAATTTAAATACATAACACTTAAGCCTAGGTAAATATATTACATAGTCATCAATTTTGCTTACTGAGAACTGTCCTTGGGTTATAGAACCTATTAGAACTAACATAATTTAAGAAGTAGATAGACAGTGGTTCTAATCCCAGTCCTGACAAAATCTTTGGCTGAACTTCCCAAACCTTCATTTTTATAACTTGGACAGAGGAATAATTTTCTCTTGGATTTATTATGAGCCTCAAAAAAGATAAAGGGAATAAAATTACATAGCACAGAATCTGGCATTTCAATATTTTGCTCAGTGAAGGTTACTTCCCCTATCACTTCTTGGGCCTTCTGAATACTGCTGATTTTTTATGGGTACACCTTGCATCTAGGTGCGAACAAATGACTAAATGAGTATAAGACAGAGAATCTAATCATTTTTACTGATTTAAACATGATTAAATATATTGGACTCAGTTTGAGCCTGAATACATGACTTCTAGATTTTTCACTTAAAATATTTAGACTAGTTATGTAGACAGAGACTTAGTCATAAGCAATTTCTATGATTTTTGGGAAAGGTACTTATCAAGCATTGATGCAATGGAGTAAATAAGGCAATTATTTTATTTTTCTTTATATATATACCAGGATTTCTGTGAGACAATATACATGCTTTTCTTCATCATATTTCCTCCACAAGCTGAGCTCAAGGAAGCCCTAGCATTACCACTACCCACTTCTCAGAGGTTTTGTCTCATCTGGGTGGATAAGCAGCCTACAGAGTGTCATAGTTATACCAGGGTAGGAAAGATAAGGGTTAGTACTACTGTTAAAAATAATAAGCTCTGTGCACATCCATATGTGTGATGTGATCTAATTCCAAAACACAAAACTAAAGGGAAGAAATGGGTATATTTGAGTTTTAATCTATTTGGTAGATGACAGGCAAATTGTCCAGTATGGGAACTGATATTTTTGTGAAAATACACTTACTGGGAGAATATCCAGTTGTTGGCATAATTACTAAGGTTTGCCAGATTAATTTGCATGTGGTTTGTACTTTGGTTATAATTGTTTGAAACAATAAGATTCTTCTTAACAGTAATGACCTTAATTTCTATAATGTATTACTTGTGTGCTATGTACATATGACCTATCCAGGGAGGCCATCTATGCAAAATAAATGGTGGATAGGGTAAAGAAATAGTGTGGCCTTAATCCACACTTCTGTTTCTTACTTAGTTTCAAAAGGATATCACACTTTCTCATGACCATTACATGTCTCAAATAGCATTAGGACTTACATTTAAAGTTTGTTGCTAAATTTGGCAGAATATATATCTAACACACAGAAATACACATTCACATCTCTTCTCATAGAGACAGTATTCATATTGTGAGATGCCTGATAGTCCTCAATAGGGGGGAGAAGTTATTAACTTAGAAATGCAAACATTTGAGTATTTGCTCGTAATATAGATAATCCTGAGCATGAGTTCAGTCTCTAATATTCCTGAGTATGAGACACTTGAACACTTAGATGGGCATAGTTTTACTATGTTTGAGAAACTATATATCAGGGTAAAAATTCCCAAGTCCACAGTCCATGGTATAGAACCTCAGCTCAAGGGCCTCCAGGTATCTTCAAGGTCTCAGTCTCCCAGGGTTATGTCAGGACTGGACCAGACCTCAAGAGTCCTGCTCTGGTTTAAAGTGTTGCTGAATCACCTCCCAGCTGCAAATAGACCTGGAAGCTTCCTGGAGAAAGCTCTGGCATGGGGTCTGAGTGCTTGAGAGTTGTCATCTCAGCTGGGCTTGAGTGTCTGCTGGGCTCTTAGAGTATGCTCAGTCATCAAAACCAAACCCGGGCTCTCCTGTCCACTGCCCAGCTCCTTCCACACTTCATCTGGAAGTGTGAGATCCAACTGCTCTCCTTGGTGCTCTTCAAGTCACTTCCAATGCTATCTTGAAGTCAATTTTATCATCTGTAAAACGCTAAAGAAAGACCAGAACCCTTACTGAAAACCACCTGATTCTGACATGCCAGTGCTCAAAGCTGAAGACTGGGACATGCTAGTCCTACAGTGAGACAGCTGCTATTTTCATGCCTGTTCTTTGAGACACGTGATTTAGCCAGACAAATGTGATTCAAATTTCAATGCCCACACTTAGGTCCTAACTATGAGAACTTAAGCTGTCTTACGTCTGATGGGTATTGGCTGAAAGCAGAGAATACCAGAAAGAAGTCTATCTGTATTTTATTAACTATGCAAAGGAATTTGACTTTGTGGATCACAACAAATTGTGAGTAACATTGTGAAGAATAGGAATAACAGAGTACTTAATTGTACTCATAAGGTATCTATACACAGACCAGAAGGCAGTTGTTCAAACAGAATAATGAAGCACTGCTTCGTTAAAAGTCAGGAAAGGTATGTATCTGGGCTGTTTCCTTTCATCATAGCTCTTCAGTCTGTATGCTGAGCAGATACAGAAGCTGGACTATGAAAAAGAATGTGGCTTCAGGATTGTAGGTAGATTCATTAACAACCTCTGTTATGCAGATGGCACAACTTTGCATGCTGAAAGTGAACAGGATTTGAAATATTTACTGAGGAAGACCAAAGTACACAACCTTCAGTATGAATTGCACCTCAACATCAAGAATACAAAAGTCCTTACAACTGGATCCTTACAACTTCATGATAAATGGGGAAAAGATTGAAGTTATCCAAGATTTTGCTTTACTTGATTCTACCACCAACACCTATGGAAGCAGCAGTGAAGAAATCAAAAGATGCATTGCATAGGGAAAAGATATTGCAAAAGGTTTCTTTAAGGTGTTGAAAAATAAAGATGTCCCATTGAAGATGAAGGTGTACCTGACTCATGCCATGGTATTTTCTGTTGTATTATATGCTTGTGAAAAGTGGACAGCAAATAAGGGAAGCAAGAGAAGAATTGATGCTTTTGAATTATGGTTGTGGAAGCTAATATTGAATATACCATGGACTGCAAAAAGAACCAACAGATCTATGGTAGAAGAAATGCAACCAGAGTGCTCCTTGGAAGCAAAGATGGCTACACTGTATTTTACATATTGTAGACATGTTGTCAGGAGGGACCAATCCATGGAGAAGGACATCATGTTTGGGAAAGTGGCTATCAATGAAAAAAGGAAAACCCTAAACTAGATGGATTGACACAGTGGCTGCAACAAGGGGCTTAAACATAAAAAAGATCATGTGCATGGCACAGGGTCAAGTGGTGTTTCATTCTGTTGTACATAGGGTTGCTATGAGTTGTACTTAACCTGATGGCACAACAACAATTAAACCTTAATTTCCTTACTTTAAAATGTGGATAACAGGTATCCATATACCACAGAATGCCAAGCAGCATTAACTCACAGAATACATATGGATACATATGCAAAATCACCCAGCACTATGCTTTAAGCAGCTCTTATTACTGATATTAATATTTTTACATAAGGGATATTTTGAAGCTCCTTATTTTGTTCATCCTTAATAATTGAAATATGTTTTGAGTAGGTAAAAGTGACTTTAATAATTATTCTTAATCATGAGTTGCCTATAGAGATGTTTGGGTTTAAATGATAACTTTATTGTGGATTAAAATTGAATCTATCATTCTAGAATCCTCCAGTCCACTAGTATATTATCAAAGGAAGACATTCTAGCAGATCTAATCTTTAGACATTTAATTTTATCTGAAATAAGGAGAAATAACTCAATTTTTTGAAGATTCTTTTGATTTTATAGGGAAAGAATGACAAATGAGAAACAACCTGGAAATAGTATTTTTATTAAAGTTTTCAATAAAAGCCTGCTGAAATAATTGTGTATGTTAATATCTTTTTAATACACCACCCATCAATAGTTGTCAAATGTTAAAAAACAATAGGACAAGAATCCCATCATGCACCGATGTCAAGGAGAATTTTCCTCTTTCTTAAATCATCCTAGGTGATGGAGGAGTCAGAAGGATGCACAGTGCCCGGTGGTTTGGCCAAGGTGAAGAAACAGTTTGAGAAGGACCAAATGATTTCTTCCTCTGAGGCTTTTTCTCAGTACCAATACCAACACCAGAATAGATCTGAGCAGGTAACACCACTGTGGGTGATGGATAGATCATGTGTAGTTGAATTGCTTTCACCAATGTAGAAATCTCACTTCCTTGATGAGAGGTTTACTTTCATTTCTTATTTTTAAAAATGAGTGTTTTAAAATATCTTAGAAAATAATCTTTAAAACATATCAATGTACTGATTTACTTATGGAAACCATTTGCTACAGGAGCCATGTTTTTTTTTAATTGGAAATTTTAATGTACACCTTAATGTGATTCATTCTGACATGCTTTTCATTGTGACATTTCCATATATGCATTTGGTTGTACATTATTCATATATGTTCCCCTTTACCCTTTTGTACACTTCCTCCCCCCGTCCCACCACCCCCCATCAAAGACTTCTCTACCATTTACTTGTCTTTTTATGGTAATATTTTTCTATATATCCTTGGGTTCCAGTTCTGTTTAAGATAGAAACTTTTCCTGTAGTGAACTTTCTTTTTACCTTGTCAGAACTATTACATGCATTTTCTAGACCATCTATAATAATACCATTCTTAGGTTTTTTTTATTATTATTATGATCCAACCTTTGTACAGGATTTTTTAAATTTTGATTCAGCTCCCACATATGAGTGAGAACATGTGCTGTTTCTCTTTCTGATCTTGTGTTCATTCACTTAAAATAATTTTCTCTACTTCCATCCATTTTGCTGCAAATGGTCTTATTTCATTTTTTTGATTGCTGAGTATTATTCCATTGTGTATATATACCATAGGGGCTGGGGTTTGTCTCAGTTGGTAGAGCGCTGCTCTGCAGTCTCTGAGGTCCAGAGTTCGATTCCCAGCACCACAAAATGGGTGAAGGACCTGGCAACCCACTCCCAAGGCAATCCCGAAACAGTCAGCCATTGAAAACCCTATGAGGGTCACTATGAGTTGGACTCCACTGGACAGCACCTAACAACAACAACAACATATGTACCGTAGTTTTTTTATCCATTCTTCTGTTGAAGGGCACTTTGGTTGATTCCATATCCTTATTATTGTGAAAAGTGCTGCATTGAACATGAAGATGCAGGTGTCTCTGTGGTATGATGACACATCTCCCTTTGGGTAAATTCCCAATAGTGTTGTCGCTGGGTCATACAGTAGATATATTTTCAGTTTTTTAAGATACCTGCATATTGATTTCCACAGTGGTTGGACCAATTTACAGCTCCACCAACAAAAATATGAAACGCTTCATGAATTTGCATGTCATCCTCGTGCAGGGGCCATGCTAATCTTCTCTGTATCGTTCCAATTTTAGTATATATGCTGTCGAAGTGAGCACACAGGATCCATGTTAAAGTATTCCCTCTCATCTTCTCATGTTTCAGACATAAATGAAAATTAAATAGCCCAGTTTCTCCAACAAGTAAACAAAAATGTTGAGAGCAATGTTTGTATTGAGCCTCTGCTTCTATAATTATATATATATAATTCATGACAAACTATCTGCTGGTTATTTGCATAGATGAAATGTGAAGCATTATATGGCTGTTTATTGTGAGAAGGTTTTTGTTTTGTTTTGTTTTCTTTAAAATCAAAAATTGAGTAATAGAATGCAAATGTTACATAAAACCACATAATGTGACTTTTAAATATTATATAAAAATTTTCCCATTTCATTACTTCATTATCATATATCACCAAATATTTGCAAGAGATATAATGATTTTTAAATGTGAGAATCTAAGTTATAAAGCTCATCAGATGGGGCTTGGCACTTAGAAAACTCAGTTTCACTGTGAACAGCTCTACTTATGCCTGTGTTTTCCATGAGCCAGGAAATAACTGCGGTATGATGTTTTGTAATAGGAAATAAAAGTGGATATGTTTTATTTTTTAAATCCGCAAGATATAGTAAAGTTGCCTAAATCTTAAAAGATGAAGCAATTGGTTGTTTTGTGTGACAAGGGGAAAAGGGAATGTATCAGGTAGAATGATTAGAAATCTGATATATGAACATTTATTTTCTTCTTCTAGCTTTGTTTGAGAAGTGAAAATGTGCAATATAGCTACCTCAATAAATTTATGACAATATTTCTTTGTAATGTTGCCTAAGGAAACATAATATAAATAAGAAATTAAGACTGGATATGCCTGTGACCTTATATATAGCTGTCTCAATCAAATGTAGAATGTGTATGCTTACTTGAGATTGCTTAACAATACAAAATATAATTATGTTAATGTTTTAAGTCACAAGTTCCTCATAGAAATATCAGAACTGTATTTATAGGTCCTTCACTGTGCAAGGAAGTAGTGTGATAGACGATGAAATAATAGCTCTGGGACTCAAGAGATCCAAGTTCCACCATCACTTATGCCACTTACCTACTGGGTTCAGGGACCCACCTTCATAGGGGTTTGACCTTTGCTCTTGCACAAGGTTACCTGGCTTAGAAGGGCTCTGCACTTTAGTACTCTGCTGTCTCTATCTTGAACTTCTCAGTAACTGTTTGTTTGTTTTGTACTGCTAGGCAAGTGCTCTACCACTCAGCTGCTCCCTCAACCTCCTTTTTGATTTTTTATTTTGATACACAGTCTCACTAAATTGCACAGGCTGCCTCTGACTTCAAACTCATGATCCAGATCCTCCTGCCTCAGTCTCCTGAGTTGCTGGGATTACAGGCATGTGCCTGAGCACCTGCCTCTCAATAACTTTTGAACAAAGGACCACATGTTTTCATTTTGCACTGGATCTGTCAAGCTATGTAGGCAGATATGGTAGCATACACAAAATCTGTACCTCTCCCCAATCTCAGTTTTAATGTGTAGGAGATAGAAAATGATCAGTGCTCTGCTTATCTCATAAGGTTATTGAGGAGATCTGAGATGATAAAGAGCAATTTGTGAGGAAGTATCACCTTATCTGTGAAACTTAGTACTTATCTGTGAAACTTCCATACTGCAAAAGACAAAAATTCTAACTCAAAGTGTCTTAAACCCAAAGGAACATTGTAAATTCACAAAAATGCTGTTTTGAGGAAGAGAGCTTTGATTTAAGCTCTGCTAGTGTGTAAAAGCTGGCTTGTACCAACTCCAATTATTAAATTTGGGGGAATTTACAAAACAAATGATATGCTAATAGCTTTAAATTAGCCATAGCAAGCGTATTCATATAAGGAAAATTGGCAAAGTATAGCTTTTGCATAATGGCTAGGGGCACAGATATTAGAGTCAGAGTGTCCACTTCATCAGTTGTTGTTGTTGTTGTTGTTAGGTGCCTGTCAAGTCAGTATCCGACTCATAGCGACCCTCATAGGGTTTTCAATGGCTGACTGTTTAGGGATTGCCTTGGGAGTGGATTGCCACGTCCTTCTCCTATTTTTTGCAGTGCTGGGAATTGAACTCAGGACCTCAGAGACTGCAGCAGTGCTCTACCAACTGAGCTAAATCCCAGCCCTTCATCAGTTGTTAGCTGTGTGATATTAGGTCAGTTCCTTAATTTCTCTGTGCCTTGGTTTCCTCAATTATATAGTCAAGATTATAAAAGAACCGAACTTATTGGTTTATTAAGAGAAATACGTTAGTGTTTGTAGTGATTAAAATAATGTCTGTCCCATCATAAGCACTATACAACATTTGTTTAAAAAGAAGTACCACCTTAGTTACATTTCTTTGTCTCAACCTCTCAGTCTCACTTCCTCTGAATTGGTCTGTTTTTACCCATCTTTCTCCTAGATAGTGGGGGATGCATAGGAAGTCTGCGAATTCTTTTCCCAGGAAAAAGCTTTATAGCATATACTGGGCTCTGAACCAAACATCCTTGAACAAATGACTGTGGCCAATGGATGCTCATTGGTTTAGGACTCTGACCCATGTTTACCTAAGTAGAAGTTCTCAGCATAGGGTTATCAACCAAGAATATATGCCAAGGAAAACAAAGCCAAACAAAAATAACATCCAGTATAAGTTCTTTGCAGGTATAGTTTATTATAAAATGTAGACCCTGCTTTGTGAATGTGAAATACCAGTGTACATGAAAATAATATTTTGTAAAAATGCACTAGAAGTTTGCATATCTGCTTGACTCTTGACTTGTAATAACCTTCAGTTTCACTATCTTTAAACGTGTTAATAATACCTGAAGATTCCCTGAAAAATAAATAAACTTAAGCCATGCTGAAATACAATATAACTAAAATATAAAGCAACTATAGTATTAATAAACTGGTAAACACCATTCATTGAATACCCACTGCATGCAGAAGTCTACTGGAAAATGAAAGGAAAAAATCATTTGTACCTTTAAAAAGATTTTAATTTAAATCCTTATCAGAAATTTGAGATAAATGTCAAATTTGGTTAGAAGGGAAAATGAAAAATTCTGTTTTAGATATTCACTTTAACTTTTTAAGAAATCTCAATGCATTCTAAAAATTGTTCCTTTTATCAGAAATCAAGGAGAAGATGTTTACGAGTAAAGACAGGTTCTTAATTCTATCCTTGCCTAAGATTTTGTTGACTCTGATAGTGTTTTCAATTTCTTTGCTTATTAAAAGTACTTGAGATCTATCTTAAGTCTACCTCTGCCTAAAAGATACTTATTTAGTTGACATACAGTAGTTAATAATAATTTGGAAATCAAATTTAATTAGAGTTAAAAGAAAGAACAATTATGTTGGATTTCTGAAAATATTTAATGCCACAATTAGTAATAATTTCATAAGATGTAAGAAATCCGATCTGCGCCTTTCATTCCTAATGTACTGAACTCAGATGTTTCCTGGTAATTAGCTGGCTATTTGGTAATAGTTTTCCTGGGAGACCAACAATTGGCCTAAACAAGGTTTGAAAATTGAGCTATCACTGAAATTAAAAGTCCCTTCTGTTTGCTGATAGATCAGAATGATTTATAACTACAAAAAAATTTTTTTGAAATAGAAAAGAGGGACTAAAAGACATAGGAGCATTCATTTAGACCAGACATTTTAAACAGGATCATATCCCATCTATGATTCTATACTTTTACTGCTTTATGGTTCTGTTTAATGGCAGTATTAAGGCTGGCCCATGGTGTATTGTTATGAAAATTAGAAAAAGGACCCACTCTAGATGCCTGAGGTAGAAGGGTAGAAGACAGTAGATGATAGTGCAAATTTAACTTCTTAGAAAAATAAGGCAGGGAATCTTGATTAGGTAACCCTGTTAGTCAGTTGTTGTTAGGTGCTATCGGTTAAGTCAGATCCAACTCATAGCAACCTTATGTATATTAGAACAAAATACTCCCCAAAACTATGCCATGCCCAGCACTATGTCAGTGCTTCTCTTCTATTCATAGGGTTTCCAATGACAGATTGTTTTGGGATTGCTTCAGGAGTGTCTTTCTCCCATTTCTGCAGTGCTGGGGATTGAACCCAGAGCCTCAGAGAGCACAGAGCAGCACTATACCAACTGAGCTAAACCACATCCCTGCTGGTCCATACTAAGGTGCTTTTTAACATCATTGATATAGACTTTGCTTTTCAAAACAATCATTACTGCTTCTAGTAAGTGTGAATGACTGTCACTCCCAACCGTCTTTAAGGGTTTATAAGACACTCAGCATGTCCCCTATTCATATTTTGGTTAGAAATATCACATTAGCTTTTTAAAAAATTTTTGTTTTAGGATTGAGTCCTGAACATTCCATGCCAGTGATAATCAGTCAGCCCTTAATGCTCTAATGCAAAGGATCCACTTCAGAGGAATGGTTTTTATCTGCTCATTACAACAGACTCCATTTAAGAGCATTCTAAATAATTCATCCTGTCAACCCTCAAAAGAGAATCTCAAAATATACTGGAATAGATGTTATAATGAATGGGTTGTGGGTATGTGACCACATTGTCTCTCCCCTGAGCTCATTTTCACGTGCCCATTCTTTGTTCTGTCTCTGGTATTTTGGGGCTTTCTTCTTCTCTTTTCTCTTTCTTTCTTTTGCAGCTTTACTAAGGTACAATAGAAGCTGGGCGTGGTGGCCCACTCCTGTAATCCCAGTGACATGGGAGACAGAGACAGGAGGATCTAAAGTTTGAAACCAGAGGCAGTCTGCGTAATTTAGCAAGACTCTGTCTCAAAAAATGCAAAAAATGGGCTGGGGGATACAGCTCAGTGGTACAGCACTTGCAAAATATGCAAGTGCAAGGCCCTGGGTTCAACCCGTAGTACCACAAAAAAAAAATTTTTTTAAAAGGATAAAATCCACATATCATAAAATGCAACCACTTTATCAGTACAATTCAGTAAGTGTCTCATATTTATAGAGCTGCTCAGTGTCATCATAATCTACACAAGGTTATGACCAAGAGTGTCTATTTTAAAATGACTATTATGACTTAAAGTGGCAGCAGTCAACTTGAAGAGGTCTGGAGTAATGGTTAGGGCTTCAACTCCAGAGTCAGACAGCCTCAGAATCTCCTAAATTGGCCACGTATTATAATCTGTGTAAGAGAATATCATGGACTGGATAATGAGCAGAAATTATTGGCTCACAATTCCACATGCCAGGAAGTCCAATATCAAGATTCTGGTATCTGGCAAAGAGTCTTTCTTCATCTTAACATTCAAAAAGCAAGAGAACCACAGAAAGAGGAAGAGTCATAATCTACTTTTTAAATATTTCCATCCCCTCAAAAAGAACCTTGGGCCACTTAGCAATCTTAAACATTCTTTGTGGCATAGCCTCACTTTCAGGATTTGACTTTCATCTTTGTCTTCTCTCTCTCCCTCTCTCTCTCTCTCTCTCTCTCTCTCTCTCTCTCTCTCTCTCTCTCTCTCTCTCCTCTTTTTGCTTTACTAGGAGCTGAACCTAGTGCTTTGCACATACTTTGCAAGTGCTCTGCCACTGAGGTGCACCCCAGCCCCTTTAATATTGTTTAAATTGAGACAAGCTACCACTGGTCTCAAACCTGAGCTCCTCATGCCTCCACCTCCTGAGTAGCTGGGATTACAGGTGTGCACCAGCATGCCCTGCAGCTTTCATCATCTTATGTGAATTTCCTTCTCATCTTTTTCCCCCTCATCCGCATGCATCACTGAGGAACTCTTTGTGTATTAATTGTGGAGCCCTGGAAGCCTCTTCTTTTCTGAAGTTGCTTACTTTTTTTCTTTCTTAAGTGGTTTAAGTAAGAAAGAAGAGATGGAACTCCAAACATTTTGGAAGTAATCAGTGCAATCCAGTGTCTAGGTAATTGCTTTCATGTGGAACTGCTGCACTGAATTCATGTCAATAATAGAAACTATCTCTGCCCTTCCCCTTGCCACCAACTCACATGTGCTGGGTGACAGTATATGTGTCTTTCCACCTGTATCTGCTGTTGCAAAAATACACATGTACATTCATACTCTGAAAGATTATGTAGATTAGGAACAATCCGTACACAATTTTAAGTTAACAGAAAACATTTTGACACCTAGTGAGAGATATAATCTGACATCTGTGTGTTTTAGATTCTTTAAAGTTGAGCTGTAATTATTGTCTAGCAAACTAAATATGGTTTTATCAGCTAAATGTCCATACTGCAGGGTTTCTCATAGGTGTTTTAAAACTGCCTTTGCCTTCTGTCACCTACATAGTTTTTCAAGATCATAAATTGCTATTAACAACTCCAACCTGCGATATGTAGGGTTGCTATGAGTCAGACCCGCCTTGATGATGTCTAACAAAAACATGCAGGTACATTGCATCCCCAGGACATCACTGTGAATACAAGTTTGGTTTTTAGGTAGAAGCAAATGCATAGCATAGTGTTTGCCTTCAAAAATTGCTTTATTCATAGTACTCTGACAAGAGATATTGAGAAGAAAATATTATAATAATATATAAAATGAATCAGCAGAAGGGAAAAGGCTATACTACTTGAATAAATGAGGAAAAGAGAAAAGGTAGAAGAGGATATTGTTTCTTTCATTTCTACTAATGTTGAAACTAGTGTATTGTGCATTATGGTTTCTCAGCACATTTTAGTTGATGTGTAGAAGGAAAAGAAAAAACTTTGTAAGAGGAAGAAACTACTTTGTGACATTTTATGGTTTTTGCAGTTCAAACAATGAAGATAGATATATTTCTGCAACTGTCTTCATAAAATGTAGCAAGTGTTTGTTCAAAATACAAGGCCATTGTGTACAAATACTAAGAAATAAGTGTCTTTACTTGCCAGAGAACTGTTTCTTTTTATTTGGTTCAAGCAAAAAATCTTCCCGACCTTTCTCTAGATGGGCTAAGAGTACATTTAGCCCTTCCAGAGGCTTGTCAAAGCACAGTCCCAGGTTGGTCTCAGGGAGACCTAGGAAAAGCACAGCCTTGTCTTCAGGAGGAACATAAATGAGGGTCCTGGATTGGCTAGATAGAACAGGCTTACCCAACTAAGAATTAAACCTTTAATAACAAATCTTTCACTATTTTTTCGCCTTCTTCCAAATACAATCCTATAATCTGTTTACCCTCTACAGCTATTTCTCAGTGTCTATGGCTGAGTGGGCTTTGGTGAAGAAAAGAACACAATAAGATTAATTTTTTTTATCCTGTCTCAGAAGGCCAAAAGTTTGCTAAATAAACTACAATAGCCTCAACCAGTTATCAGCAGTATTAAATACACAGGTGGCCAGATCTGTTGTTATAATTGGGTGCCGCCAAGTCAGGTCTGATTCATAGCAACCTTATATACATCAGTCAAAACACTGCCAACACTGTACTATGCCTGACACTATTGTCAGTGCCCCTTTGCTGTTCACAGGGTTTTCAATGGCTGATTGTTTCAGAAGTGTGCTTCTGGGTCCTTCTCCCAAGCCTACAGCACCCCATATTCCCAGGCAGTCTCTCATCCAAGTACTAACCAGGCCTGACCCTGCTTAGTTTCCAAGATATGACAAGATGGGATGCCAGAGTGGTATGGCTGTAGGCCGCCAGATCTGTAGGAGCTCCTTTATTCAGAATTTAGTTGACTGAAGAGACTTATTAGCAAAACATCCCCGTTCCTAACTTTGTGATACACAATACTAGTTTTGCTCTACATTGGCAACCTTCTACTCAACGTAGAAAGAAAGTGGAAATGCAAACTCTGATCCAGTTTTTTGATTTGTAGTGCATGTCTCATGAATTGATGTTTTATTTTTTCAATGCGGGGAGTTGAAATTAGGTTCTCACACATGCTACACAAGTGCTTTAGCACCCTCAGTACCCCATTTTTTTTTTCATTTTGAGACAAAGTTCTCGCTAATTTGTACAGGTTGCCTCTGACCTTGAATTCACCTTCCTCCTACCTCAGCCTCCTAACTGGGATTACAGATGTGTACCTCAGCAACTAGTCACATTTTTTCTTCACTCTTGCATGCAGAACTGTCTCTGTCATGTTCATGATTGCCCTTTTCATTACTGCCCTTCACATCTGTGTCCACGGCCCTTCTGTCTTGTGACTTTGCAAGTTGATTTTCTCCTTTTACTCAACCTCTGTCTATAGCCATATCAACCTGGTGACCAATCTCATCTGATCTTGGAAACTAAGCAAGGTTGAGCCTTGTTCATCCTTGGATGGAAAACCACCTAAGAATACTGGGTGCTATAGGCTTGGGAGGACCCAGCAGCCCACTCCCAAAACAATTGAAAACCCTGTGAATAGCAGAGAAGCAATGACATAGTGCTGGGTATGGCACAGTGTCAGGTAATGTTCCGTTCTGCTTTACATAGGGTCACTATGAGTCTGACCCAACTTGGCAGCATCTAACAACAACAACAACACTCTATTTCTGTCTGTGTCTCTTCTCTTCCTATCCACATCCATCTTCCCATAGCTCTGTAGGTTATGGGAGAATCACACACTTATTTTTTATAGAAATTGAATCCATAGAATAACATTCTGAGAAAACTTCCTTGCTCAAGTTGTGAAGTAAATTAACTGCATTTAGAACTGCCTGCAGTGTCTATGGGGCTGGGATTTAGCTCAGTGGGTAGAGC
>VMDO01011494.1:12905-66628 GCA_007922755.1 Pedetes capensis | reverse complement strand
AATAAACCTCTAGGACTTTTATTGTCTTGTTATAAACTTGAAATGCATAAACAAGGCTAGACAGATAATTAAAGATGAGAAATGCATAAGCAGTGCATAAAAGAAAGAACACAAACAATGAAAACATGACCCAGGAAGAAACAGAAAATTCACAGAATAAAGGGGAAATATAACCCCAAAGATGCAGAATTATCAGCAAAGGTAGAATACCCATAAAACAATAGCAGAATAACAAAAGAAAATACCATGAAGAAAGATCTTAGCAATTTAATATGTTTGCCAAAATAAAGAATATTTTTAGAAGTACTTGGAGGTTTAAGTTTCAATAAATCTTCTCTCAAAACTACAATAACAGAAAGACTAAAAATAAGATCAATAAAGTCAGTCCAAAATTTAATTAATAGAACTAGAAAAATAACAGAAAATATTGGGAAGAGGGAGTTGAAATTAATGAAATAAGGTGATTTTTTGCAGAGATAAAAATATGAATCCTCACATTCAAAGAACTCATCAAGAGGCTAACACATTCATCATTTTGATCAAACATTATGTACTGGGTACATTATGTACTGGGTATTGTTCTAGTTGTTACATATAATGAACAGAACAGAACACCAAAAATGATAGCAACAACAAAAACTCTCACCTTCATGAAGCTTACATTCTAGTGATTCTATCAGGGAGACAGAAGATAAAAAAATAAGTATGTCAGGGGCTGAATAGTGCCTCCCAGCCTAAACAAATTCACATGCTAAAGCGCAAACATCTGTTACCTGTGGCTATGACTTTATTTGAAGACAAGGTCTATGAAGAGGTAATTAAGCTCACATCAAGTCATTAGGGTGGGCACTAATCAAATATGGCGGGTATTCTTAATAAGGAGGAAATTTGGACACAGTTACAGAGAAAGGACGATGTAAAGACACAGGAAAGAAAAGGTTATCTGTGAACCATGGGGAGAGGCCTCAGAAGAAATTAACCTTGTCAACATCTTTATCCCAAACTTGTAGCCTACTTAACTGTGAGAAAATAAACTATTGTTTAAGCTACCTAGTGTGTGGTACTTTGTCATGGTGACTGTAGCAAACTAATACAAAGTATATACATACATACATATACACACATAAACATACATACTAATACACACATTTATTTGTGTGTTTCCATGTATTTTTTATTTTGTATGTAAATTTGTGATAGGTACTATGAAGAAAATTAAAGTAGGATAAGAAGATTAGGCACGCTCAGAGGGTAGGGGGATTCCAATTTTAAGTAAGATTGGTGGAACCCAGTGCCATGTCAGAAAGCAATATTTGAACAAAGACCTGAGGAGGTATGAGAGTGGGCCAAGCAGATATCTGGGGGAAACTCATTCTACATAAATAGAATAGCCAGTGAAAAGACCCTGAGGCATGGTCCAGGAAAAGGAGGGCAGTGGGCTGGGAGCCAGCTGAGCCAGGGAGTAGAAGTAGTATGAGGTCAGAGTAAGGTGGAAGGAGCAAAGGGTATTGTTAAACTTTTAAGTGTCAAGAATAAAGAGAAGATACTAAAAGCTTCCGGAATGCAAAAATGGATCACCATTAAATGGATCACTTAAGGGTCCAGGAATCAGGCTGGCATCAGTAGAGCAGTACGTTCCAGATCTTGAGAAAAAGCAATTTTAAGTAAATTCTGTTAGCAGCCAACCAATCAAGTAAGAGGAAAACAGAAACCTGCACGTACCTAGTGATGTAGAAATTTTACCTCTAGCATAAGGAAGAAGCAAACTGAAAGGAAAAATTGTGATAAAGCAAAGAGTGAATGCAACATAGGAGAAGAGTAAAAGGGGTGAAGTCTCAGAATGAAAGCTGTGTGGAAGCCTAGAGGGAACTACTCCATACTGAAAAGAGGGACGGCTCCAGAAAGGACAGAGATGAACAGAAGAAAACAGATGACATGCCTGAATGCTGAGAGAAACCTGAAGATTTGGTACATGCAGCTGGGAGACAGCCTGGTTTTCCTATTGGATTTGGGTCTATGAAAATTCTTTTAGTGGTGCTTCAATCATAACAAGAAAACCATAGAGAAGAAAATTTAGTTCTAACATTCTACAGTGAACAATACTACAGAATCAAACAACATATTCCCTTTATTGGTCTTCAACGTTCAGAATCACTCTGCAGAATGGTATTAATAATACTGGAGGACAGATTTAAAAATCTCAGAAAGAGCAGAGTGCAGTGGTGCATGCGTGTAATCCTAGCAACCAGGGAGGCAGAGGCAGGAGGATTGCAAGTTTGAGACCAGAGCCAGTCTGAATAATTTAGGAAGACCCTGTCTCAAAAAGTAAAAATAATGGGCTGGGAGTGCAGCTTAGTGGTATAGTACTTGCAAAGCATGTAAGCACAAGGCCCTGGGTTCATTCCCCAGTACCGTAAAACAAAAACAAAAATAAAAAAACAAAACAAACAAACAAAAAAAACCTCACAAAGAATCTTATCAGTGTCAGTGACATGAAAATGAAAATACTGTTGCATGGTACTGAGAAATAAAAGGGAAGGAGACACCAAGCCAGGGTGGGCATGTAAATATTCGTATTTTACAAAAACACAAGAGAGTGAGTGCCCCTGATTATTAAAAGAGAGAGAGAGAGAGAGAGAGAGAGAGAGAGAGAGAGACAGAGAGACAGAGAGACAGAGAGACACACAGAGAGAATGAGAATAAAGGCTAATGCCTATTTAAGAAAAACTTTCTATCACTAAGAGAACAGAAAAGTAGGTCTCAGTGTCCTAAGTTTCAGAGGTGACTGAGGGAGAGATGGGTACAGCATGAGAACATAGGGCACAATTTGGTAAAAGTGAGATAAATCCTAGCAGTAGGTCTGGGGTCAATGTCTAAAGCTCACAAAGGAAAAACATGTTTAGAGATTTGGAGGTGACTTAGAGCATAAATTAAGAACAGAAATGATCAGAAGTAGTTGCCTCTGAGGAGGAAGACTAGAGGAATAGAGAGGAATGGCAGGGAAAAGTTTTGCTTAACTAGAAACTTATTTATATTTTTAAGTCTTTATACCTATATGATTTATTACAAATGGACAGAAGATCTGACAAGAAGATAAATATCAACTTTTCCCAGAGATCAGTTGATTTTTGTTGGTAGTTTTGACTATTAAGAGAGAATGTCTCTAGCATATTTGTTCCCTGAGACTATAGTTAAGTAAAATTTTATGGTATACATTTTTTAGACTTCCCATGTATTCATTTATAGATAAAAATATTTTGGGGGTGGCTACCAACAAGGGCCTACTTATTCTTCAGTGTGTTCGTACTCCCTAAAATTTTACATGTATCAATGTATCTTCTCATTTATTACCCTCTTAATATATCCCACAAAAACAAAAAAGGCTCACATCTAGACACCAGAGAGGTGAACTGTTAATAAGGTAACACCTTATGAAAAGAATAATAATAATATCCACATCCTAATCCCTAGTACTTGTGAACATGTCATGTTACATGGCAAAAGGGTATTTGCAGATGTGACTAAACTATGGATCTTGACATGTAGAATTCCTGGACTGAGTGGACCCAATGGATCGAGAATGGTCTTACAAATACGAGAGAAACAGAAGAGGTAGAAAAGGAGATGCAATGGTGGAAGTTAAGGCTAGAGTAATAGGACTTCTGGCCAAAGAGAAGGAGCCAAGGAATGCAGTCTGCTGCTGAGAGCAGACAGAGGCTAAATAAATAAATATAAATAAATAAATAAATAAATTGTTGTTGTTGTTAGGTGCTGTCAAGTCGGTATCTGACTCATAGCGACCCTCATAGGGTTTTCAATGGCTGACTGAAATATTCTCCCCTAAAACTTCAAGGAGGAATGCAGCTCTGTGAGGATTTTAGTCTCATTAGATCCATTTTAAACTTCTCACCTTCAGAAGACTAAAGGTAATACATTTGCATTATTTTCTGTCATTAAATGTGTGGTGATTTGTTAAAGCAGCAATAGGAACTCATACCCATCTGATGATGGCTGTTTTTTATTGTTTATTTTACAGCAACACACTAAGGCATATGTAGATTTTGCTAATATTGTCTAAGAACTATGTTCATTTTCTACTGACTATAGCAATAGGTCTAAATTTTTAAAAAGTTTTATTACTGTAAAAGGGATATGTACAGTATATGACCGCAGGTATCTTTAAACTCCCATTATAAGAACTATTTTGGTCTTTGTTCCACAGTTAGCAAAGGCACTACTTACGACTTCTTTCTTATTAAAGTTGCACAAAAGCACAAAGAAGCCTCATCATTTACAAACAATATATTCCTGGCTTGATGTAAACTAAAATTAATTTTCTTGATGCTTCCAATTTGGCTGATTCCTCTACTTTATTTTCATTCTGACAGTCATAATTTATCTTTCTAAAATTAAGTTGATATAACTTAACTGTCTGCATTAACTTGAAAATAAGGAAATTATGTATAGCAATGGAAAGCTTTCATTTTTACAAACTGGGTTATATCAAAATCCTACGGCCAAGAGTTAGAGATTCCTATCAAATGACTGCTCCCTTTTGCTACAGCTATTTGTTGTTTAAATACTATTTTCATCCTGCTGCTTTTAGTAGTTGTAGACTTCAAAAGTACTGTAAGTGTATATCAAAGATCAAGAAAAATAGGAAATCTGAAAAAAACTCACTTCCAGGGTCCACAGCTAAGAGTTTTCTATATTGAGAATTATCTTATGCCACCTGTGACATTCTTCTCATGAATTTAACCAGTCCATATTGAGGTTCACCATTAGTTTTGTAGAAACTATACAACTATCTCTACAGTTAGAATTAACAATGTACACAATAGTCTCTTCACTGTTCATACATAAGTGGCAAGTGATATTTGATTTTAGTTAAGACTAGAAGATTTAACAACCATTACTTCACTGGTATTGGTTTTCAATATTGTTTTACAATACATTAAATGAAAATTAACATGCTCCTAAAATATGAGTATAAAATATAATATGCAGGACCCTGTCCACTAAAAAATTGCCTACAATAAATCATCTCCTTCCACATCAATTCACATATATTTAAAAATAGTCCACAAGAAAGAAACATCATCACAGGCTTCACCCAAAATCATAAAAGGATATTTTAGGGCATTTAGACAGTGGGATGGCTAGTTGTTTGGGGAGAGAGATTATTCAATCCAAACAGAAGAAAGATACTGCTTAATGGATCTGAACAAACCCACTATAAAACTTAAAATTTGGGAGGGGAAAAGACATTTAGGAATTAGAGATTAGAATAATAAATTTTGGCAAAGTAGTAGTATTGGGCACATAAAACAAAGCAAAATTAGCAAAGAAAAAAAGATGTTGGATTCAGGGTCTGGTAGAAGGCAAAATGGTTCTCTGTCTTATATAAATTTCTGTGCCATGAAATTTTTTTTTTCTTTCTTAATAAGAGGAAAGAAAATTAAACAACTAAGCAATATCCATTTGGGTATAACAGTAGCCTCTGCTAACCTCCTCCAAATGAGCAGTGCCCCTCTGGCTTCTCAATGACTCTAAGTTAAAAATGATTAACAAGATACTGAAAAATGTGATATTCACCTATGCTATAATCACTAACAATATCACATGAAATTATGACAAATCAAGTTGTAATAAGACTGGCAGTATTCACTATTGAACAGCAGCACAGTAGTAGAGTTTTCTTATAATGATAACTGCAGGGCTTTCTAATCATACTTAAAAGTAGAAGTCAGCAAAGATATCATGACTAACTACAACAGAAACAAAAGTACTAACATAATACTCAAAACTCCAATCACTAGCCCCCATGAATAAAATCCAAACGAAAACTTGTTATTAGGTGCCATTGAATTGAGTCCAACTCATAGTGATTCTCATAAGGTTTTCAATGGCTGTTTCAGGATTGTTTTTGAGAGTGGACTGACACATCCTTCTCCCATTTTTGTGGTGCTTTATCTCAGGCTATACTGTGTATGTTATTCACTATACAGTGTCTATTACCCAAAACTTGGGGACATACTTCAAAAGGCACAGGAATTACATATACTGTATATTCTCAATTCTAATTCAAACTTTTTCAAGGGTTTTAGAAGGCTACAAAATCAGATGTGGATTAGAATCACAGTGGGCTGGATCATGGTTGAAAGAGCTCTCTCAAGAGAATCCAATCTGTAAACAATTGTAATCCATATCTGATTCTGTAGTTCTCTAAAACTCTCTAAAGGGGAGGATTAGAATCCAGAATATACAGTAATCCCCCTATCTTTTATCAGAGGCATATATATTTTCCTCAGAAGTCTCCCACGTAAGTGTTGGTCAGGCTTAAATCCTACTTGAAATATGAAACAAGATTCTATCTCATAACACTGTTATAGTAAACAAAGCCAATCTTGCTTAATACTATAGAATAAAATATAATGGGAAATGCTTTTACCCCACATATTACTAACAGGACTGCAGCCATAGCACACTAGCATCGATCCTGCCTGATCTCGGAAGCTAAGCAAGGTCAGCCTGGTTAGTCCTTGGATGGGAAACCGACTGGGAATATGAGGTGCTGCAAGCTAGGAAGAAGAACTTGGCAATCCACTCCTAAAACAAACCACCAATGAAAACCCTATGAATAGCAGAGAAGCACTGACATAGTGCCAGGCATGGCAGTGTGGGAGATGTTTCGCTCCATTGTCGCTATGACTTGGACCTGACTCAATGGTACCTAACAATAACAAAAACGAACTATTAACAGAGACTGAATGATGGCACTCAGCCACAGATATTTTCCAGATACCCTGTTGCTTTATGACAGATAGGGGCTATATATCTCTCCTCAAATTTTTAGTTGTCCTTCAGCATAATATAGAATAGGCTGAAATGTATTTTGTGCTTGAGCCATCTGGTTAATGAAGCAGCTAAAACCAAAACAAACATACCCTTAAAAAGTAAACCACTGAATAGAAGATAATAACAGAAAATAAAGCTAATTTTTTTTTTTTTCAGTACTGGGGGTTGAATCCAGGGCCTCACACTTGCATGCTGTAAGTGCGGGACCACTGAGCTGCACCCTCAGCCCATTTTTTTACTTTTTGAGACAGGGTCTCACTAAATTATGCAGACTGCCTCTGGTTCTTGAACTTGCGATTCTCCTGCCTCCGCCTCCCGATCCGCTGGGATTATAGGTGTGCGCCACCACACCCGGCAAAGCTAAAATTTTTAATGAAACACAAAATCTTTAAGAAATTTTTGGCAGGTCACAAATATAGTCGAATGGCACCTTAGGTCTTTTACCTCTTGTACTTCACTGTGAAATCCTAAAAGCTCAGAAACAGTATTTTTGTTTGTTTTATTTTTTAAGTTTGTGATAGATTCATTTGGCCTAGAAATTTATCCTAAACTCATATAAGGCTATTTATGGTCAAGAATTCTCCCATGAATAACTATTCATATGTTTTGCTGAAAAGTATTAATGTCTGATTACACAGTGTTGTTCTAGACCCTACTAGGGGAAAGAGGCCATATCATACACTGACTATCATACACTGAGTATCAGTGTATGATACTTTTCAGCAAAACATATTACCTACTGTAATACTTTTCAGCAAAACATATACCTACTGTATTACCTTTTTACTTCTCCCATGTATAACTAACTATTCATAGGTTTTGCTGAAAAGTATTAATGTTTGATTACAGAGTGTTGTTCTAGACCCTACTAGGGGAAAGAGGCCATGTCATATACTGACTATATACTATATTACCTTTTTTAAAACCTCTCAAAATTTGAATTCTGAAACACAGCTAGCCTCAAAGGTTTTGAATATGATTTCGGGCTTCTATTTTACATTCAAATGGACTTCACTGCAAAGTTATATAAAATATCTTCTGTGCTATATATACATGTAAAACTAGCCACACAGTTATCCAATGGAAGTTTTATTTAATGTTTTTTGTAAGTAACTATTTAAATGTTAACTTTAAAAAGCAGCAGAAGGGGCTGGGATGCAACTCAGTGATAGAGCACTTGCCTAGCAGGTGTAAGGCACTAGCTCAATCCCCAGCACTGGAGGCGGAAAAAAACATCAGGCAATCTACAAGTAGACAGTCTATATGCTCACTGGTGCTTTCTTATTCTAATATAGGGTAAAAAGACAAATTAGATTATTTTGTGCTTTTTTTCTAATACACCAAGGTTTCCTTCTCCTTCACATCAAAGAAATATTTTGATTTGTGTGTTGGCATTTTCTAAAAACCACTTTGTATGTGAATGAAAAAGGCAATCTCCAAGGCATTTATTTTATCTTTCCCCAAATTAAATGCTCTACTTTTCATTGACATTTTCCATCTTTGAAAGATCTACTTAAAGCAGACAAGTGACTTTTTTTGTTATTGTTGTTGTTGCAGCACTCCGGGTGGGGGTAAAACCCAGGGCCTCACACCTGTCAGGTCATTGCTGTACCACTAAGCTGCACACTCAGCTTCCTTTTTAATAATTTTTTATCTTGAGACGGGGTCATGCTCAGTTGGGCAGGGAGCCTCTGGCCTTGAACTTGCAATTCTCCTGCTTCCATCTCCTGAGTCCCTGAGGCTATAGGTATGTGCCCTGGAGCACAGCTGAGAGAATCTACATTCAAGAGCCATTTAAGATACTGGCTTAGAAACAAGGTGAGAATATGTAGTCATCGCAATAGAAGATACCTTCTTTACATTTCCAGAACAGTACACATAGGCTTCCAACGATTAACAAGTGATCTATAGCGAACAAGAAAATTTTTTTAAAAAAATTGATTACCTGAATTTAATTCCTTGAAGGAAAAAAGTGTTACTTTAATAGCAGCATAAGTTCAATGGGCCTGAAAAACTAAAACAACAAAAAAACTAAAATATCTTAGAAACCTAACAGTTATCAAATTTCCAAAGGGAGAGTAACGCAAAATTTAATCAAAATTTAACCATATGATATGCTAGATGTCCTTTTTTTCTATGGCAAATATGAGTCTCAGAGAATGTTATTTTTATAAATAGCTACTGAAGCTACCTAACACATTTTAAAAATATAAATTCCCTTTTTCAGATCAATTGTAATGCTTGATTAGAAAATTTGGCATTCTGTTGGGATCGTCAGTACTAATTAGATCACTAAATTTGACTTTTCTGTATTTAAAAAGGAAGAATTCAAATTGTAGGGACAAGCTGTCAACACAGCAACAGTGCCATCTTTTGACTAAAGCAGAAAGTGATTTCCCCCTTTCATTAATTCCTCACTGACTTATCATCAGGAAATAAATGTCTTATGTGATCCTTGCAAAAGGTCTTATGTTACAGTTTTTGTCTCACCTACAATTTCTGGTGCAGAAATAAAGGAATCATACATGTCTGTACTCTTGAAAAATTAAGATTACAGCTGAACAATACCATAATTAATATATTGATTTCTCATCTTTATTTATCCTTCTTTTGTCACCATAAGAAGGCAACAGTAACATACTGTTGGATATAAATATGGGCAAAAGGAAACAAGTGAGACAGACTTAAGGATTTCTTTTATGCCACATTATTAGCAAGTTTTCCCCCTCTTCTTAGAAACTGTAGCATTATATATTTTTAAAGCCAAGTAAGACTGTAGTAATTTAAAAATTTTTAAATAAGCATAGGTGCTCAAACTTGCAATTATTGTTTCTGTTAGGTGTCATCAAGTTGGATCTGACTCATAGCAACCCTATTTACAACAGAGCAAAAAACTCCCTGACCCTGTGCCATGCCCAGCCCTATGTCAGTGCTTCTCTGCTACTCATAGGGTTTTCAATGGCTGATTGTTTCAGTATTGTTTTTGGGAATGGGCTTCCCCCATTTTCGTGGTGCTAGGAATCCAATCCAGGGCCTCAGAGTGCACAGAGCAAGCACTGTCCCAACTGAGCTAAACCTCAGGCCCATTCTGCAACTGGTTCATTTTAACTACTTCATATTCAATTCATATTTCAGAGATTCTATGGAAGGCTACTTTAATAAGGTTACTTGTAACTTAAGTTTAGAAGAATACTGTAATACTGTGAAAAATGTAGGAAAACTATTTGCAGTCTTTTTTGTCTCACTGCTCAAATGACCTTAAACTAAGTCC
This sequence comes from Pedetes capensis, assembly GCA_007922755.1. Taxonomy (NCBI): domain Eukaryota; kingdom Metazoa; phylum Chordata; class Mammalia; order Rodentia; family Pedetidae; genus Pedetes; species Pedetes capensis. The sequence goes on along the minus strand of VMDO01011494.1, from coordinate 56,499 downwards.
AAAGCTGAAAAGCAGAAATGCGTCTCTCCAGAGGACACTGGACACAGCAGACGTTCTTCTGTGAGGAAATTCATACCCTTTGTTTAGAATAGAATGTTCCTGAATAAAAGAGGAATCAAAAGATGCTGATTTCTGTGTTAACTGAGTGAAGGACATGTGATCAGCCTAATTAATAATGCTACATTATGTTTATTTGGTGCTTAATTTACAGAGCACTTCACACAGTCTTAATGAAACTTTATGAGGTGAATGTACAAGGTAAATAGTCTGACTCGATTTATCAAATTGAAGATTTCAAACTCTGACTTGTATGAAGATACACATTAATTAATGCAGCACAAAGACTGCTAACCTAATAGCAGAAAAAAAAAAAAAGGCTACAAGCCTTACCACTGCTACCTCTCCTGAAGCAAACATAACAACTGCTAAAATAAGCATGGAATCTGGGACAATAAAACCTAGGACACCACATGCATACATTTTATCATGCCAATTGTCCCAAATACTCTTGGAAGGTAAAGAATAACTATATACCTTTAGGCACTTTTAACATAATGAAACTAGGAATTAATAGGTCTGAAGCAACGACTTGAGAATCTTGGCTACTTGTCTTATTATAGAGTATAAACTCCCAGCTATAAGGTGCTGCCACACAGCATTCATAAGGAGGCAAATAACAGCAAGTACTTTATAGTGAGTAATAATTTGTTCCTCTTCATTACCGACTGACATGTAAATGATGGTTTGGAAGAACTTTAAAAATTAGACTCAACAGTTAAAATCTCAAAAGTAGTCAGTCCTTCACTAAAATTCCAAATAATCTGGAATAATCTGGTAATTACTGGTAGTAATTACACAATTATTCCAAATTCTAAATAAGTTGATAATTTACCTAACCATGTTGCTTCCACAACTATAAAAGGTAGATAAAAATATTCATTTTCCTCAAAAGCTTTTTGAAAAAATACATATCTAGTTACTATTTAAAAACCTACTATCAGCTTTCATCTTATCATAGTATTTGATTCTGCCACTCCTCCTCAACTTCATGAAATTTTGTCCCATTTTGGGGTTCCTGACATTGCTTTTTGTTTATCTCATACTTCTCTGAAGTCCCCTGTTAGTCTTCTTATAAAACAACTCTCTTCTTCCTATCTGTTACATTACTAGTCCTCCCTACAACTTTGCTTTTGGTTTACCTTTTCTCCTAAAGTTAAGTGCCTTACTACATGTTATGGTTTTCAATTCTTCAATTAGTTTCTGAGACATAGTTATTATTCTCACTTTGTAGGTGAGAAAACTAAGGCAAGAAAGTTAAGTAAATTGTGCAGGGTCCCTCCGTTAGGAGATGTATTAATCAGCTATTGCCACTGCAGCACAAAATCCTACCAAAACAAACTTATGGAGGAAAAGGTTTGTTGGGAGCTCATAGTTAGAGGATCAGTCCATAATGATGGCAGGGCATGGTAGGAGGACAAGTATCTACTCAGGTGGCCAGGCCTGTGGCATACAAGCTCACAGCATAGCAGGGAACAAGGAAAAGAGAGCTTACTAGAACCCTGGATCAAGGATAAAACTCCTAAGCCCAACCTGCAGGGAGTCACTTCCACAAAGTTAGAATCCTACCTCCCAAAATTCCATGACTACTAACAAACAGCCAGGGACCCAATATTAAAACTCAGCACCTTCAGGGGAAATTTAGATCCAAACCATAGTAAGAGGTATACAAACCAAGACTCAAATCCATGTAGCTCTACAGCTCATCCTCTTAACCAGTTATCTTTGACACACTTTTTTTTCCCTTTCAGAGCCGATCACCAAAATCTATTAATTGTCCATTAAAAATATTGTGTAAATATGACCACATCTCTATTCCTCTCCCATTCACTTAGTTGAGATCTTTGTCATCTACTTCTTGTTATAAAATTTTCCAAACTGGTTTTCTTGCTAATGTATCTTCTGGTTTATTCTAATATGTAGAAGACACTTCTAATTATTCTTTAATATTGGTTCTCAATTCCTTGTTGGGGATTTTTAAAATTATATTTCTCAACTAGGAGCCCTCATAACAGCCTGAGGGGCTGACCCCTAGTTGACCCCAGGGCTCATCTCACTCACTCAAATCAGCCCCTCCCATCGAGTGAGCAAAGATGGCCCCCCGCCAGCCTGACCTGCTCTAACCACCCTAATTTTGATTGGCTCCCTTCAGCATTTTCAGGTAATAACTCCCCACCTGGCAGGCATGTCAGTTTACCGGCTGTACCTGTCAGGTGTGTGCTCTGATTGGCTGAGCCCCACCATGTGACCCCTCCAGGACCCTATAAAAGTAGGGCTCCTGGACCCCATCTTTACCCTGTAGACCCTACTGCTCCTGACCTCTCTGACAGTCTCCTGAACCTCATCACCTGGACCAGTGCTCCCTACTCCAGCAAGACCTTCTAGCAAGCCGGCAAGATCAAGCCCAGGGGCCCCGAAGAGCCTCCAGTTCCTCCCATCCTTGGGAAGGAGGGAGGTAAAGAAGATGAGCCGTGAGAGTCAAGACCATCAGACCTCCACGGAACACCAGTGGCTGTGGCTGTGCCTTTAAGGCTGAGCTGTACCAGCACTTAGCCCGCAGCATTCCATGCTGCAGGCCTAGAGCCAGCACTTAAAGGGTATAGAGCTCTGCTCTATAGGGGCTGCTTGCTCCTTGCTCTCCACCAGGGGAGCAATCTAATAAACCTTACCTACCCCTTCTTGCCATCAGAAGGTCTCCCGAGGTCCTTCCTTCACGACACCGGCCATTTGTTGAGGGTTTGGCCCTAATCTTAGCCAGGATAGAGCTAAAACCCCAACATATAATAATGGGATTTTTGTTGTTTTTGTAGTGGTGGTGGTGCTGGAGACTCAACCCAGTGCCTTCACATGCTAGGCCAGTACTCTTACCACTGAGCTATACCCTAACTCTTGTTTTTTGAGATAGGGTCTCACTATGTAACTCATGCTGGCCTTGAACTTGTGATTCTCTTGCCTCTATCTCTTGAGTGCTGAATTACAGGTATGGGTTGTCATGTTTGATTTAGAAAAGGGATTTTTAATTGGGCACAGCTTATGCCAGTTATCTAAACTGCTTCACAATAAAGGCAGTCATATGATTTACTCTGACCCAGAAGATATAAGTGGAAATTATATAGGTTATGCTTTTTTACTCCTTCCTACTAGTTGCATGCGGATTAAACAGCAAGAACTAGAGTAGCTACCCTGGACTGTGAGGTGGACTGTGACCCTGATGATTGTGGAGTCTGGCAATCTACTCATAGCTAGGGCAACCCTGGGAAGCCTACATATACTTTTATTTATTAAGTCACTATTATTTTGGGTATCTTTTTCTGTTATATCAGGAGTATCTTAAGTAACACTGAATTTAGTATGAAACGTGGAGGTGCAGTAACAGAATCCACAATGTAGAAGTGGCTTAGTAAGCAGGTAATAAGGGGCAAGGTCACAAACACTAGAGGTCAGAAAACCAGTGTGATGGTGTTTAATTTTATTGGGTCATGGTGCCCAGATATTTGGCCAAACATTATTCTAGATGTATCTGTGGGAATGTTTTTGGTTGAGATTAACATACGAATTGATAGAATGAGTAAAGCAGATTACATTCTATAATGTGGGAGGGTTTCATCCAATCAGATGAAGGACTGGATAGGAGAAAACACTGACCTCACTCAAAGAGGAAGAAATTCTCCAGCAGATGGCCTTTGCATTTGAACTGCAGTACAGGCTATTCCCTAGGACTCTACCTTCATGGTCCACTCTGTGAATTTTGGAGTTACCAACCTCCATTACTGCATAAACTGGTTCCTCAAATCTCATCCTCCCACCCCCTCTAGATACACACACACACACACACACACACACACACACACACACACACACACACACACACATGCTCACGTGTTTCTCTAGAGAAACCTAATATAGCCAATGACCTTTAGTAAAATATTTAAGCAACTTGGCCTTACTTCTGATAAAGTGGAAGTTTTAATAAGCAAGTTTGATGCTATAAACAATGGTTACAATATTGTCATATATGGTACCAAAAATGCCACCAAGATATTTTAAAATGCCAGTTATCTCAGACACTGCCTTTTCATTAACAAAAGGTAAATCTGACAGAGACATGGGGGGAGGCAATCTGATTTAAAAGAAAATGAATCTAGTGTTTTAAAAAAGGTATTAATCCCATTTGATGTAACAATGGAAATGTTTTAATCACTACAGTATGACCCAATGAATTATAAAAGCATACTGAAACCAACTTTTATGAGTTTTCTTTGTCTTTAACTTGTTCTTTTTTTTTTTTTTTTTTTTGCCTCCCCTCAACTCCAAATGTCTAATTCCTCTAACATGTCATTTCTTCCCCTAAGCACTTGAGGGATTTTCTTTCATTCACTGTCCCTTTACATTTTATGTCATTTTTTTCATGTTACACTGTTGGCTTCTAGTATTCCTTTCCAATTCTCCTATTTTTGTTCCTTCTCAGTAGTTCCCATTTCTTTCATTTTTCCACTGCATGTTTATCATCATTTCCTTCTATTTGTATCAGCATATCATTTCTGGTAGAAAACAGCAGTCTGGGCAAGAAAGCAAATAAAAAATCTCTACCACGATTATGTACTATGACCAAAGAAACATTAAGGTGAAAAGTTGCAGTTCATGTATAATCGATCAAATAAATGCAGATTTGAAATTAAGTTTCAGGTACTATAAGCATCTAAAACACAGATATTTCTGGGTTGATAGCTACCCAGTGCTACCATCAGTTTTAAAAATATTATCTTATAAGTCTTGAGGGTACCCGTCACTGTGCTCACAGCAAGTAATCAAATTTCAAGATATCAAACTGTTTATTACCAGAGAAGTTCTATAAATTCAGATAAAGAAACATGACTAAGTTTGCTATTTCCAGAGATACCATACCCAGCAGCTAGTCTTTTGTCAGTCCAAAAAAACAAAAATCACTCTGATAATTATCTTCTCTTTCCTAGCAATTTTTAACTTGAAGAAGGGATATTTTTTATATAGTACTGGTAGATCACAGTAATGACATTAGATACTCCTGAAACAGTTTATAAATGATAAGTTTTAACATTATTTATTATTGGTTTCTATTTAAAGATCTCAAGTTTAGTACATCTCTGCAACAGTTAATTATGCCATTAGTATGAGTATGTAAGGGTTAAGGATTAAAATTTCTCTGGAAAACTGAACAAAATGAATTCATTGTGTGTGTGTGTGTGTGTGTGTGTGTGTGTGTGTGTGTGTGTGTGTAGGAGGATGTTACAGGGGGCTGAACCCAGAACCTCACAGATGATAAGTGCTCACTGCTGAGCTGCAGCACCAGCCCATTTTTAATTTCATTTTTTTGAGATGGGGACTATGTTGTGCAGGCTGCCTCTGGCCTCAAACTCATGATCCTCCTGCCTCATCCTGAGTTGCTGGGATTACAGGTGTGTGCCACCATGCCTAGTTTAAGTTCAGCTTTGTGTTGCTTAAACTAGCAGAGTGGCAAGAGATCATGTTTGACTCGCCTAACTTCATTTTGATCTAACTTTGATCTTTCATTTAATCAAATGAAGCCTCTTCTCTTAAGACAAAGAAAAGGAAATAAAAACCCTTAAGAAAACCACCAGAAAGCAGGGCACAGAGAATCATGCCTGTAATCCCAGCAACTTGGGAGGCTACAGCAGGAGGATCACAAGTTACTGGTGAGAGGGAGGCTGCATAATTTAGCCAGACCCTGCCTCAGCAAAGCATTTTTGAAGCCTTGGGTTGAAACCCTCAGTACTGCCAATAATTAATTAATTAATTAATTAATTAATTATTCAGACCCAGGCGCTATGGTACATGCCTGTGATGCCAGCAACTCAGGAGGCTGAGGCAGAATTCCAAGTTCAAGGGCAGCCTACCCAACTTAGTAAGACCCAGTCTCTCTATAAAAAATTTTTAAAAAGGGAGTTGGGGATATAGCTTAGTGGGAGAGCACTTGCCTAGCAAGTGTAAGACCCTGGGCTTAAACCCCTAATACTATGAGGGGGAAAAAGAAAGGCCTGGCACAGTGGCTCATGCATGTAATTCCAGCAATTCAAGAGGCAATAGCAGGATTGTAGGTTCCAGGTCAGAGGCAGCCTGCATAACTCAGCGAGACCCTGTCTCAAGATAAAAAATTTTTAAAATGGGCTGGGCTGCAGCCCAGTGGTACTGTACTTACAACGTATTGTGTGAGGCCCTTGGTTCAATCCCCAAATATCACCCCCCAAAAAAGAAAAGAAAGAAAGAAAAAAAAGAAAGAAAGAGAGAGAGAGAGAGAGAGAGAGAGAGAGGAAAGAAGGGAGGGAGGGAGGGAAGAAAGAGAGGAAGGAAGGAAGGGAAGGAAATAATCAGAAATTGCTTTATCTTGGTCCATGAAAAAATGTTTATAAATAGGGAACTGCTTAGCAATGATTTAAATGATTCAAAAAGGTTTTTCAAACATTTTTTATAACAAGAACTGTATTCAAATGAAATTCTATACCTTTAACCAGATAAAGACACCATATCTCTAGCTGGATTTGGTGTGGTAGATTAATGGGATCTACTGACTTGCCTTGCCTGTTCCCTCAAGATATTTCCTGAAACAATGCTATAGAACACCTATGTCTTTACAGAGCAAAGTTTGAAAACCACTGACCTAAATAATTCTTTGGAAAAAAATAAAGTCTGCCTCCTGCTAAAGAAAAAAGGCATCAGATTCCTGCAGTGGCCAGATTATAAGATCATTAAAAGCCTATAAGGTTTAGTAAAGGCATTTTTGTGACACCATTTAGGTCAAGAGTATAAGATGAGATCCGTGCAGTGAGTGGTGGCTTGTGGTCAAGTGTGCAGAAAACCATTCTGATGGAAGAAGAGTCACTGAGACTCCTGACAGACAGGTTGGAACAATTTTGCTTGCCTTAGATCAAATCCTTCAGGCCAAAAAGTAGTTGTTCCTGGCAGAAAGAAGATTCAGGGAAGACAAAAGAACACAGAGCACCAAGTGACTATTGTTGTTGTTGTTGTTAGGTGCCATCGAGTTGGTATCCAACTCATAGTGACCCTATGTGCAATAGGCAAAACACTTTGTCAGTGCTTCTCTGCTATTCATAGTGTTTTCAATGGTGGATTGACATTTGGGAGCAGGTTGCCAGGTCCCTTTCCCAAGCCTACAGCACCTGGTGTTCCCAGATGGTTTCCTATCCAAGTACTAACCAGGTCTGTCCTGGCTTAGCTTCTGAGATCTCAAGGGATCGCATGCCACAGTGCTTTGGCTGCAGGCAAAGTGACAATTAAGAATGCTCAAATAACAAAGAAGCACTTCTTCCAAAGCCAAAAATAGCCCGGTCATCCTCTGTTATAATTAGTGATCATTATTTGGAAATTTTGAAAAAATAGGTCAGATTTTTTCAAATAGAAGAATGTATATGCTTTTCTAGTTATTAAGGAAAATAAATTCTTATCAATATTAGTGATACTTTACAAACTGAATAAACTGTGGTGAGTTAATGAAGTGCTTCAAGTATCATCTTATTTTGAAGACCTCTGTGTTCTAACTTTAGCTTACTGATAACCATCATATGCCTGGAAAATTTCCAACTTCCTAATTAGCTTCTTCTATCAGTGTTTGCTCCCTTGCATCCATCCTCTATGCGGAATAAAGCAATCTTTCTAAAATAAATGCAATCATATCACTGAGTTATTAAAAATATCTCAGTTGCTCCCTAATGTATATGAGTTGCTTTAAGTTATGGTACAAGCTATATTCAAATTAAATATTAGTCAAAGGCATAATTAAAATAAATAGAGGGCTGAGGGTGAGGCTCAGTGGTAGAGTATTTGCCTAGCATATGCAAAGCCCTGGCTTTGATTCCTAGCCATGCAAAAAAAAAAAAATAATACAGAAATAAAAAAAATAAAATAAAAATAAAGCAGTACTGCATGGCTTAAAAGTAAATGCACATAGCAGAGACCCACTTTTTTCTTTTTCTTTCTTTTCTTTTCTTTTCTTTCTTTTTTTTTTTCCTTTCTTTTTTTTGGATACAAGGTCTCACCTTGGTTGGTCTCAAACTCAAGAACCTCCTGCCTCAGTCTCCTGAGTGTTGATATTATAGGTATATGCCACAACGCCCAGTTAAGAGTCCCACTTTTTTAAGTAACCAAAATAGCATGATCTCTAGGGTTCTGGGGATAATATGAAAACCACTGACTGACAAAAAAATTGTGTATTTCTAACAACTTGACCTTAAAATATGCAAAGCAAAACTCAACAGAACTCTATGGACAAACAGACAAATTCAATTTATACTTTGGAAATTTTACCACACTTCTTTCAATAATTGCAGAATCAATCAAAAAAATATTATAGGAGATATGAACAGAATTAACAAATATCACTTAATGCAAATAAATAGAACACTGAATTAATAAATGTAAAGTTTATATTATTCTCAAGTATACATAAAATATTTATAAAAATTGACTTAATATGTGGCTATAAAGTAAAAATAAATTTCAAAATGATGACACAATAGAGCATAGATTCTCTGATCACAATTAAAATAAGAAAATAGTAATTAAAGATAACCAGGAAAATCCCTATATATTTGGAAACAGAAAACAAACATATAGTAAAAAGATCAATTGAATTAAATGCTGGATCTTGAAAAGATAAAAACTTGACAAACCTCAGGAAAGACTGATTATTAATAAGAATAAAAAGGTAGAAATATCAATGTTTGTTGCATAATGTGAAATAAAAGAGGACATCACAATAAATACTACAGACATTGAAAAATATAGCAGGGAAATAGTGTATGCAACTTTGGGTCAATTAGTTTACAGACTTGGGTAAAATGGGAAAATTACCAAAATAAAAACAAAAAAGTATAGAATTGACTCAAAAAAAAGAAAAAAGTTTTAAGGAAACAAGAAAGTTTAAAGATACAAAATCAGTGGTCAAAAATCTCCCAAAGAAAACTCCAGGCTCAGATGGCTTTAATTGCAGTTTCCACCTAATATTCAAAGAAAATAAAACTGCAATGTTTTATAAACAGAGAATATAAATGAGAGCCCATTCCTCAGTTCATTTTATGAAGCCGTGAATATGAAAATAAGAAAGTATGAAAAAATGTCATATAACCTTCATTATATATTCCACATGCTTCAAGATGAGATCTATAAGCACAAGATTAGTTTAATAATAGAAAAATCAGGTCACATAATTCACATTAAAAAATGAAAGGAGAACAAGGGTGTGATAGCACACATCTGTAATCCCAACACTCAGAGGACTGAGGCAGGAGGATCAACACGAGTTTGAGACTAGCTTGGGCTACACAGGGAGATTCTGTTTTAAAAGAAACAAAGTCTAGTTCCCAAATAGTTCTCAACTTAAAAAAAAAATAAAGGAAAAATTTCTTAAGAACACTTCAAAAGAAAAAAATTAACATATGTAACAACAATTAGTATTTATGTTTGATAAGCATCCTTGGTAACTTGAAGTAGAAGAAAATCTCCTTAATTTGATAAAAAGTACCTTTTAAATTCCTTAGCAAACATCATAGCATGATGGTGAAAACAGGAAAGTTTTCCTTTAAGAGCAAGACAAGCCCAAGGTGTTATGTAGTGATGAATGTCTTCAATCCCAGCACGAGAGAGGCTGAGGCAGAAGGATCTCAAGTTTGAGGATAGCCAGGGTTATATAGCATGACTGTCCCCCCAAAAACCAGACAAACAAGAAAACAGACAAAATTATCCAATTTTTATGAAACTATCACACAAGAGCTTCTAACTAGGACATCAAGGCAATATAGAAATTAAATATAAGGACTAGAAAGGAAGACTAAACAGTACTTACAGAATTATTAAAATTTTTACTTAAAATTCAAAAGAACCTACAGACAAAATTTTAGACTTAATATCTTTACTTTAATATCTTTAATATTAACACCGTGAAATCAAACCTCTCCAAATGAACTGGATGGATTTAATATAATTCCAATCAAAATCCCCTCAAGGTTTTCATGAAATTTGGCAAGCTAATTCTAAAGTGTGCACAGAAGTGCAAAGGGGCAAAAAGAATCTAAGATACTCTTAACAAGACAAAGAAAATAAAATGAAACCAAAAAACGAAGGGAAGATTTGCTCCTACATATAGTGATATTAATTCAACAGCAATCAAAATAGGATCAATAAATATAGCAATTAACAGAATAAAAATCAGACTTATGTTAATGTGGACATGTGACTCAGGACATAAGTAGCACTACAGAGTACTGGAGGAAAGGCAGATTTTCAATAAATACTATTAGGATAAGTGGGTATCCAAATAAAAGAGAGAAGAGAAAACAAGAGGAGAGAGGAGAAAGGAGAGAGAGAGAACAGAGAAGAAAGAGAGGAGAGAGAGAAAGGAGAGGGGAGGGGAGGGGAGAGGAGTGAAAGAGAGGCGAGGAGGAGAAGGAGAGAAGAGAAGACAGAGGATTCTACCTTATATTATTAAACTTAACTACAGGAGGATTATAGATAGACCTGCTCATAAACTTGGAAATAAAAAATGAAGCATCCAAAAAATAACATAGAGGATTATTTGGAGTATGTAATAATCACAAGGGAAAATAATATGGTGAATTACATAAAAGTAATGCCCTCTGTCAAAAACAAAAACAAAACAAAACAAAACAAAAAAAACCAATCACCTCCAACCCCAAATACCAATGAGAGTAATAGGGCAAACCATCAAGCCACAATGATATTTTGTACCAAAATGTCAAGAACTATACAAACTCTTGATATTTTACCATGATTATAAGCTAAAAAGTCAGTCAGTTAATTTCATGCATATTAGGTAAGATACGAGACCTCAGAATCAGAGATGATGGATAGTTAGAACAATAACAGTAGTTAAGTCAAACAAGATTTGAATTCACCCTGCTCACTATTGGTGCCTGGTACATAAAAGGCATTCGATACTGAAAAAAAATCAAAAAGACAACCTTCATAATCCTTGCCACATATTTCTATAAAGGAGGAGATTCCCCTACCCACAAGGAATGAATCATTCAAAACTCCACACTTTCTTGAACCTCTTAAAAACAAAAGATGAGAAGCAGCAAAGGCAGTGAGTGAATGGTATGCACTGTTGCTATTATTACTAGTGAATAGAGTCAAAATAGAAAAAGTCACTATTCATGAGTATCACAAGCTCTCATGTCCTCTTGGATCTGTCTAAGCTCTGGTCCAACAGGTCCTATCCTCTTATCCTCTTAATCATGCAGGTTAAAACTGTGCATTTTTCTATGCAGAGCATATAAAAGGCAGGACTCTTACATTCTGTCTTACACCTGGCTGGATGAGATGAATCCTGAGATTCAGATGAGAGAGTGGAATGAGAGGTTTGCAATTGGGTCTAAATCATGCTCCTCAATTCAGCTTTTTCAGAGATCTGGTTGGGGTTCACAGGAGAGCTAACAAAAAGGATTAGACTGTAAAACTAGATTCACATGAACCAAAAATTACCCTCTTAAGCTTTATTAACAATGTCAAGTACACAAGCAATCAAGTGGTGTACGAGAAGCAAGGGAAGATGTGGGATATCCAACACAGTTTTCCAGATCTTATTTTGAGTACTGGATATGTACATTCAAAATAGTTTGGGAAGCTGAATAGCTTATATGACATTTTTTCATGCCTCAAATATCCATAGATTCTAGGTTGTGCTTACAATACACAATCCTAATCAGGGTCATCATGCCCAAAGAGTGCCATAAATAAAAACTATTCTTTTAGCAAAACTCACTACTCAATTTATCAAGGTCTAATATTAACATGTTTATGTCAAGATTTAACTGGGTCACCTGTCTTCTTTCTTTTCCTGAGAGTGTCTCACTGGAAATCAAGAGAGAAATGGATCATAAGTCAGCCATTATAATTCTTTCTCTAAAAATTTATTTAGCTCTTGTCTAGATCATTTAAAAATTTGATGTTTTCGCTGGTGAGGATACAGGGAGAAAGGAACCCTTGTGCAGTGTTGGTGGGACTATAAGTTAGTGCAGCCACTATAGAAATCAGTATGGAGGTTACTCAAGAAACTAAAAATGGACCCACTATATGACCCAGATACAACACTCTTAGGTATGTATTGGTGATATACCCAGGGCCCCTACTTGGAGAACTGTCTACTTGGCACATCAGGCAACAAGAATGCCCTAATATAGCACACTGTGGTTTGGGTATGCCCTGCAGTCAGCATGCTGATATCCAGCAAAGCTTCCTTGTTCCTTTGGCCTTGTGAATAAGATCCCTAGTGGGCAGGGTGTATGCCAATGGTTCTACTTAATTTGTGAGCCTAAAGCAAACCTCATATGAAGATGAATTGAGTTGGCTATGATCATGCGGTTGGGTAGCTAAACAGAGTATATAAATGTGCTGTTGCCAAAAATAAAACAGACGTTATTCTCTGAAACCATCTCTGGAGGGTTCTTGATCTCTGTGCCCTCAGACTCCCCACAGGTTGTTGGTTCTCTCACTCAGAACTCTGAGGGGGGGCTCTGACAGGTACATACCCGAAGGAATTTAAGTCAACATACCATCGAGATACCTGATTATCCATGTTTATTGCAACACTGTTCACAATAGCCAAGACACGGAATCAACCTAGGTGTCCATCAACAGATAAATGGAAAAAGAAAATATGATATATATACATACACATACACACACATACACACTATGGAGTTTTATTCAGCCATAAAGAAGGATGAAACTACGGCATTTGCAGGAAAATGGATCGAAGTAGAGATTATTTTAAATGAAATAAGTTAGACCCAAGAGGACAAACATCAAGTTTTCTCTCATATGTGGACATAGATTTCAATATACATATATTCAGTGTTTTAATATGTCATGAAAACAGAAGGTGGATTATGTAGGGAGTGAAAGGGGATGAAAGAGAGGGAGAAGGGGCAATAAGAAAGAGTAATGGGAGAAAAGGAACAGAAATATATGTTTTCCTCTCAAAGGCAAAACCTGGATTAAAAACAATATATCCAAGTGTGATGGCACACTCCAGGTGTGATGGTGTATGTGAGGTACAGTGACTTGGGAGGCAGAGGCAGGAGGATTCCAAGTTCAAGGCCAGAAACTGCGTAACTTAGTGAGATCCCGTTTCAAGATAAAAAATAAGGAAGGAGTTGAGGAGTAAAGCTCAGTGGTAGAGCACTTGTAAAGTATGTCCAAGGCTCTGGGTCCAAGCTACCGTACTACAAAATACACACACACACACACACACACACACACACACACACACACACACGACATGCAAACGGTGGGGGGGCACTAGTGGGGAGGAAGGGATCAGTAGAGGGAGGAGGGTCATGAGAAGGTAATAGGAGAAGTAAACACAAGCAATATACAACAATGCTCATAGGGAAATCTCACAAGGAAACCCATTAAGTTGTACACTAATTTAAAAAGAACAGGGAAAAAGTATAGAAATGAAATATTAACAACATTTGATATTTTAACGCAGCCTGTACAACCTAGCATGACCAGGTCTAAAAGTAGAGAAATAAAAAAGGGGCTGAGAGTGCAGCTCAGTGATGGAGTACTGGCTTAGCATGTGCGAGGTCCCTAATACTGACAGTACCGCAAAAAAAAAAAAAGAAAAGAAAAGAAAAGAAAAGGTTAAGAAGATGGCATTTCATATTGCCAATCTACACACATTTTTATGAATGAAAGTACAATAGCTATAGGTCTGTATGTCTCCTGAATCCTTTATAATTCTATTTAATGTAGAATATTTTGATCATTTAACTCTTGTTGTGTAGGAGATGGGTGAACAGCTCAGTTGTAGAGGACCCAAAAAGGGAACACGGACCAAATAAACTACAGATGTTTACTCTCAGAATGTGATTCCTTTCCCTAACTTAAAGAAAAAAAAAAAAATGAAAAGAAGAAAGAATGGAGATGGTGAAAGGAGGAGCGGGAGGAAGAAGAAAATTGGTATTAATACTAGTAGTAGTAACAACAGCTTGTGTTTTCTGGATTCCAAACATATGACTAAGCATATGATGACAATATACAAAGTAAATTGAATTACTTGAACTTTAAAAAGAAAGTATATACACAGCTGAAATAGTGGTGGAAGTCTTACATTCTGATAGAACCATATATCCAAAGATTATTTTTCCAATATAAATACATCAACTTTTTTGGTCACTGTGTTGATTAATGATAAGGGCACACACTCCACAGTTACTAGGTATTCCTCATCTCAGCATGAGAGCATCAGAGAATAGAAGTTAGTGATTTTTCAAAAAAGTTTCTCTTACAACACAATTTGTGCTGTCAGAATACCACTTTTTAAGGACTGTTTTCTGGATGATTTATACAATTTTTCAAAACATTACCCAATAATCTAAGCTTCTGTTTCCAATGAGTTCACAAATTGGATTTTGCTTGTCAGGCAGTGAGAAAAGAAAACCAAAAGAGGACAGTATTTTATATGTGATTGATTTTATCCTAGGAAATAGGTGGCATGATACATTACTGCAATAAGACACCTATATCTGTTATAAATCTACTCTTCTGTTAGCACTTTGCCACCTAAAAATCATGCAAACTTCTCTTGCACGAATATCATAACCACTTTCTGAAAAACCACATGTACATCATTTTCAGTATATTTTCCTACTTTGTTTTTCTTAATATATTTAAGTGTAAATGAAGCAAAAGAGTTTGATATGTAGTGTGTATATACATAATATACAACTGAAATGAAAGACTTAGAAATTATTTTGAGAAATAATAAAGGTATACTTTTAAATGGCATTCCGTGAATTAAGTTGGCTTATAGCCAATTATTCAGAAGATAGAATGAAGAGCAAGTTTTACTTTAACTACTTGAATTTTATGTGTCTGAAGATCTTGGGTAGGTAATTGAATATACCAGTGGAAGGCTAAGGAGAAAGATTTGACCTTAGATACCTATCTGAGAAAGAACATTTTGTATCAGTTGAAGCCATCAGATAGAAAACAGGATCAATACTAGCAGCCTACAGAAACTCAAAATTTGTGGATGAGGTGATTAATAAAAATTTAAAGAAAATATGGAGAAAGCATAACTGAAGAAGTAGAGAGAAAATCCAAAAAGCATATGATCACAAATACCAAGAGAAGATAATATTATAAGAGGATCAAGCAGTCAACAAAGTCAAATTCAGAAGACAAATAGAAACTGGCATAACATTTTTTGGAAAATAATTCAACATAACTATTAAAATATTTGAGCCTCAATTCTACATCTCCATATTTAAACAAGAAAAATGCTAGATTACAAGTCCAATGAGACAAATTAAAGGATACTATATAAATATAAAAAAGAAAGAGGATTAAATAGAATACAAGAGACTGACCCACTTCAGCATTTCACAGAAGTTAAAGAAAAAGTAAACTTATATATAAAAGATTAAGAAATAATATGTACAAAAATTAAAAGTTACAGAATACATACATATAACGATAACAGGGTTTTTGTCTTTGTTCTTGAGACACAGTCACTATGTAGTTCAGACTTGCTTTGAATTCTATATGTAGCTGAGACTGGTCTCAAATCTGTGATCCTCGTGCCTGAGCTTCTCAAGTGCTGGGATTATAAGCATGCATCACCACCATGCCAGGTTGATAGGAATTATTTTAAAACATATTTCTCGATGTATACTCAGTTGTAAGAAAAAGTACAGAAAATTTAGAGGAGTTTAAACAAAACTTAAGTCCAATAGCTTGTTTTGTAAAGAAAGCTGGTATTTGGGTGGGTATGTGGCCAACAAGGCCTTTGGCTTCATATGTATTATTTAATTTTTTTTTTTACAATGTCAATGTTATCACATATTATTTACAAAATTAAAAATATATTTCTAGGCTGGGCATGGTGGCACACACCTATAATCTCAGTACTTGGAGGCAAAGGCATCAGGAGTTTAAGGCTGGTCTCCAGGGCTAAATAGCAAAACTCTGTCCAAAAAACAAAAAACAAAAGAAAATAAAAAACCGGCTGGGGATGTGGCTCAGTGGTATGGGAATCCCCAATACTACCAAAAATAAAATAAAATAAAATAAAATCCTATCAAATATATTTTTAAGTAGATCAAGTAAAGGTGAGTATACACATGGAATTTGCCAGATAGAATATAAAGGAACCAAATAGACTATACTCATGGATAGAAACAATGGAAAAGCTCAGTATCAAAAGTTAGAACAGGACCAAGTGCTGATTGTGGATCAGACCATCAACTGCTCATATGCAGGTCCAAATTGAAACTGTAGAACAAGTGTACAAGAGCCAAAGTGTGATCTTGAGTATATCCCACCGGACTTCAAAAACCAACTCAACAGCTGGGCATGGTGGCGCACATCTGTAATCCCAGCAGCTTGGGAGGCGGAGCCAGGAGGATTGCAAATTTGAGACCAGAGTAAGTCTAAGTAACTCAGCGAGACCCTGTCTCAGAAGTAAGGAAAAAAAATAAAAGGGCTGGGGGTGCAGCTCAGTGGTCCAGCACTTGCAAAGCATGCAGGCTTGAGGCCCCGGGACCAACCCCCAGTACCATAAAAAAACAAAACAAACAAAAAAAAAACTTAAGAACAGATATGATGTGTTAGATACTAGTGACTGAAGACCACATAAATTGGGCATGACATCAAAGACATCACTCATGCAGAATGTAAAAAGTTATTAAAAAGACAGGAAAAAAGAAAAAAAAAACAAATTACATGTTAAAGAGACTCTGAAACTTGCCTTGGAACACTGAGCAATTAAAGTAAAAGGAAGACATGATGAGGTTAAAGAACTACACAGATGATTTCAAAGGGCAGCTTAAGAAGACAAAATCAAATACCAAAATGACATGTGCAAAGAGCTGGAGATAGTAACCAAAAGGAAAGAAGATGTTCTGTTATTTTTCAAGCTTAAAGAATGTTATTTTTCAAGCTTAAAGACAAGCTTAAAGCATGTCTGTCAGTTTGCCATACTATGAGGGCTTTCATGTTGCTGTAATGCTAAAAGCTATGCTATTGGTATTACAGATACCAGCAGGGTCACCCATGGTAGAGAGGTTTCAGCGGAGTTTCCAGACTAAGACAGGAGGAAGACCCGGCAGCCCATTTCCGAAACAATTAGCCATTGAAAACCCCACGAATAGCAGAGAAACACTGTCAGATATAGTGCTAAAAAATGAGCCCTCCAGGGAGGAAGGTACTCAAAAGACAACTAGGGAAGAGCTGCCTCCTCAAAGTAGAGTCTAGCTTAATGACAGAAATGGAGCAAAGCCCTAGGGACTTCAATTTGCTGATGTGGCACAACTCAAAATAAGGAGAAACAACTATAAATATCCAGTAATAATTGGAACATGGAGTGTATGTAGTATGAATCTAGGAAAATTAGAAATCATCAAAAGGGAGATGGAGCACATAAACATTGACATTCTAGGCAACAATGAGCTAAAATGGACTGGCTCGGCCCACTTTGAATCAGATAATCATATGGTCTACTATGCTGGGTAAGACAAAGAGAAATGGGGTTTCATTCATGATTAAAAACCACATCTCAAGATCTGTCCTGAAGTGCAATGCTCTCAGTGATAGAATGATATCCATACACCTACAAGGAAGACCAGTTAATATGACTATTATTCAAATTTACACACTTACCACTAAGGCCACAAATAAAGGTAAGGAATATTTTTACCACCTTCTGCAATTTGAAATAGATCAAACATGCAAACAAGATGTACTGATAATTATTGGTGACTGGAATGTAAAAGCTGGAAATAAGAAGGCTCAGTAGTCGGAAAATATGGCCTTGGTGACAGAAATGATGCTGGAGATCACATGATAGAACTTTGTCAGGCTATGACATTTTCATTGCAAATACATTTTTTCACCAACATAAATGGCAACTATACACATGGACTTCACCAAATGGAACATACATGAACTAAACTGACAACATTTGTGGAAAGACTAAGGAAAAGCTCAATGTCAAATGTCAGGAAATGACCAAGTGTTGATTGTGGATCAGACCACCAATTGCTTATATGCAGGTTCAAAATGAAACTGAAGAAAATTAGAACAAATGTATGAAAGCCAAGGTATGACCCTGAGCATATCCCATCTGACTTCAGAGACCACCTCAAGAACAGGTTTAACGTATTAGACATGAATGATAGAAGACTAGTTAAGTTGTGGCATGGCATCAAAAACATTATCAAGAAAGTAAAAGGTTATTAAAAATACAGGAAAAAAAGACTAAATTACATGTCAAAAGAGACTCTGATACTTGCAGTTGAATGTCAAGGGGCTAAAGTAGAAGGAAGACATGAAGTTAAGGAACTAAACAGATTTTAAAGGATAGCTCGAGAAGACAGAATCAAATATTTTAATGACATGTGCAAAGAGCTACAGACAGAAAACCAACAGGAAAGAATATAGTCTGTTTTTCTCAAACTTAAGGAATGCAACAAAAAATTCAAGCCTTGAGCAACAACAGTGAAGGATTCTATGAGGAAAATATTAAATGATGCAGGAAACATCAAAATAAGATGGAAAGAATACAGAGTCATTATACAAAAAAGAATCAGTGGATGATCAACTATTTCAAGAGGTTGCTCATGACCAAGGGTCAATGGTATTGAAGGATGAAGAGGAAGATGCCTTGAAGGAATTGGGGAAACAGAAGGCTCCAGTAATTGTTGGAATACCAATAGAGATGTTTCAACAAACAGATGCAGCACTATAGGTACTAACGTGTTTATGCCAAGAGATTTGGAAAAGCGCTACCTGGCCAACTGACTGGAAGAGATCCATATCTGTGTCTATTCCCAAGGAAGGAACCAAGTGAATGTGGAAACTATCAAACAATATCATTAGTATCACATGCAAGAAAATTTTACCAAAGATCATTCAAAAGTGACTGCAGCAATATATAGACAGAGTACTGCTGGAAAATCAAGTTGGATTCAGAAGATGGCATGGCACCAGGGACATAATTGCTGATGTCAGATGGATATTAGCTGAAAGCAGAGAATACCAAAAAGATGTCTATCTATGTACTGAATATGCAAAGATCTGACTGCGTGGATCATAAAAAATTATGATAACATTGTATAGAATGGGAATTCAAATGCACTTAACTGTACTCATGAAGAATCTGTACATGGACAAGGAGGCAGCCATTCAAACAGAATATGGAAACACTGCCTGGTTTAAAGTTAGGAATGGTGTGCCTCAGGGGTGTATCCTTTCATTGTACCTCTTCAATCTCTGTGCTGAGAAACTGATTCAAAAAGCTGGACTTTATGAAGAAAAATATAGCATAAGGATTGGAGGAAGACTCATTAACAATCTGCATTATGCAGATGACATAACTTTGCTGAAACAGAAGATGATTTGAAACATCTACTGATGAAGATCAAAACACACAGCACTCAGTATGGATTGTACCTCAATATCAACAAAACGAAAGTCCTTACAACTGGGTCAGAAAGGAACTTCATGATAAATGGAAAAAAGACTGAGGTTGTCCAAGATTTTGCTTTATTTGGTTCTACAATCAGCATTCAAGGAAGCAGCAGTCAAGAAATGAAAAGACACATTAAACAGTGAAAAGTTGTTATAAAAGATCTCTTGTTGTTATAAAAGATAAAGATATCACAATTGAAGTTGTTATAAAAGATCTCTTGTTGTTATAAAAGATAAAGATATCACAATTGAAGATGAAGGTGTGCCTGACTCATGCCATGCTATTTTCAATTGCATCATATGTTGTGAAAGCTGGATTGTGAATGAGGGAAAAAGAAGATTTGATGCTTTTCAATTATGATACTGGAGAAGATTACTGAATATACCATGGACTTCCAAAAGAACCAAGGGATCTGCCCTAGAAGAAATACAACTAGAGTGCTCCTTGGAAGCAAGGATGGCTTGACTGTGTCTTACATATTTTGAACATGTTGTCAGAAGGGACAATCCCTGGAGAAGGACATCATGTTTGGTAGAGTGGTGGGTCAACTAGATGGACTGGCATAGTGACTGCAACAATGGGCTTAAACATAAAAAAGATGTATGCCTGGCATAGTGTCGGGCAGTGTTTTGTTCTATTGTACAAAGGGTTAATAAAAGTTGGTCCTGCCTTGGGAGCACCTAACAACAACAACAAGAAGATCAAGTAAAATTATGATAGAAAAATATCTGCTTACCAATTAGTAAGTATTTAGTAATTTTAATAAGAATAGATTTGAAAGAAGAAGGAAACAAAATTTAAAAAAATGTAATGACTTGATACAAAATAAGCAGTTAAGGAAAATATAAACACAAAGATTCCTAATAAAAAAAGAAGAAAAAGAAGTCAAAGGAGGATTTTTCAAGAGAGAGAGGAGTAAAGGAATACTTTCAGGAAGCCTTGTGGCTTACAGTTTGTAAAAGAATTCAAAGTTGCAATATTACTAAGCCATCATAAAATTTAGTATCTGTTATAAGGTTTAAGGAATAACATGGCAAGTCCCAGAATAGTAGGAATAATTAATTAAGTAAACCAGACCAGGGAAGTGAGAAAAGTGATGTAGAGAAAGATCTAGGCAACATTTCAAAACTAATAACCCAAGAGGCAAAAGAGAAAGAAGGTACAGAGTTCTCAAAATGTCTCAGAATTACAGTAAATGAAAGGAAGACAATGGTAGCATAAAAACAAATCATCTAACTGCCAGATGAAAATGTTTATTAAAACCTTATAATATATGCTACCAGGAGTCAACACACTGAGCCACTAAATGATCAGATACAAGAACAAGAGCATACATTAGTATTAGCTACAGTGCTTAGGTAATGGCATATGTTCATTGCTGTGTAGTAGTCAGAGGTTGGAAATAAATCATACTGTCAGAAGTTAATATTGTCACTGTCACTCTACATTTAAGATTGCTAAGGTACCACGTAACTATATTTTAAATATCCCAGATATTTTTTGTTAAGCCTATCTATAATTGAGATGTCTACAGCCATACTACCTTGCTGTCTGATCTCTAAGTAGGCTTGGACCTGGTTAATCCTTAAACAGGAGACAACCAGGGAGTACCAGGTACTAGGCTTGTGAGAAGGAACCGGCAGCCCACTCTTGAAACGATCAGCCACTAAAAAGTCTATGAATAGCAGAGAAGCACTTACAATAGTGCCAGCATGACACAGTATCGGGGAGTGTTTCATTCTGTTGTACATGGGGTTGCTATGAGTCAGACCTGACTTGACAGCATCTAACAACAACAACAACAACAACAACAACAACAACAACATTTGGATATTGTTTGAGTGTGTTCTTCAAAGTATGTGCTAGAAACTTGGTCTCCATTGTGTAGTGTAGAGGTGGTGGAGCTTTTAAGACATGGGGCACAGTGGAAGTTGGTTAGGTCATTACTGCAACACCCTTGGAAGGGATTAATGTAGTTATCTCAGGACTCTGATTAGTTCCTATAAGAATGAGTTATTATTTTTAAAAAGAAAGAAAGGCCTTCTCTGAAACCCTCTTTGCTCTCTGGCTTCCTGTCCTGGTGTGTGATCTCTCTTGTACATACTCTCATCATGATGTTATCCAGTAGGATGAGATGCAGCCAGATGGCTGTCACTAGAGCTCAGCAGATACTAGTGGTATAGTCTTGAATCTCCAGAACTGTGACCTAACTAAACTTCTGTTCTTTATAAAATACTGAGGCGCAGGTATTTTGCTATGGCAATGGAAAATGGACTAATACAAACTTAAAACAGCTGAAATTACTTGGAGAAGAGTATAAGTAAAAATCTCTTGGAAGCAGAATAAAAATGTCCCTAAACACCTCTGATCTGAAGTAAACCAAGTATCTTTTAGTAGCTAGTCACTTCTTGAAAATTCTTAGAGGAGAAATAAGTGGAAACAATTAATTACATCTTCCTTGGGAGATAACTCATCCAGAAAATTAACAAAGTACACATCCTGGTCCAAAATTACAAGATGATTCTTCAGATTTGAAAAAAGAAAAAAACGGGGTGATAAACCCTAGGTTTGGGATGGTCCCTGTCAGCAAACAACTGTTAACTATAGCAATGTCATTTGTCCTTATTAGGTGCTGTCGAGTCAGTATCCAACTCATAGTGACCCTATGTACAACAGGTGAATCAGTATTATTAGTGCTTCTCTGCTATTCATCGAGTTGTCCATGGCTGATTGTTCTTTTTTGGGAGTGGGCTGCTGAGCTCTTCTCCTAAGCCTATAGCACCTTGTGTCCTCAGACGGTCTCCCATCCAAGTACAAACCAGGCCTGGCCCTATTTAGCTTCCAAGATCTGATGGGATCAGACACCACAGTGGTATGGCTGCAGGCTTTAGCAGTATCACTGGTGCTCTTTAAAAGACAATGCACTATGATAATGCACTGCATCAAAGGAAAAGAGGTATTACAGCATGAGAGCTGAAAAGGAAGAGGCTGGGAATTTTTTGAGTACAGCTTTTGAGGAAATTAATCATTACATTTCCACAGGAAATGTTCCATTTAGGGGCCTGATATGCTTTGTTATATCTAATTAAAGCACTGGGAAAAGCTGTTACACAGACCTCTGTAAAGTATTGAAAGTAAGAGATGTCACATTGAAGACAAAAGTGCACCTGACTCATGCCATGGCATTTTCAGTTGCATCATACGGTTGTGAAATCTGGACAATGAATAAGGGAGACAGGAGAATTGGTACTTTTGAATTATAGTGCTGGAGACCAATATTGAATATACCATGGACTGCCAAAAGAACCAATAGATCCGTCCTAGAAGTGCAACCAGAGTGCTCCTTGGAAGCAAGGATGACTATACTGCATCTTACATATTTTGGACATGTTAGGAGGAACCAATCTTTAGAGAAGGACATCATGTCTAGGAGATTAGCAGGTCAACGTAAAAAAGGAAGACCCTCAACTGGGTGGATTGACATGGTGTCTGCAACAATGGGCTTAAACATGTGTGCCAGGCACAGAATCTGGGAGTGTTTTGTTCTGTTGTACAAAGGGTCGCGATGAGTTGGACCTGACTCAACAACAACTAACAACCATCTATTTAAATTATGTTAGGATCCAAAATATGCTTTTGTAGTAATAGTCCTCACCTTAGGAGTTCTACCTGTAGAAAAGGCAAATTCCTCCTTTGATGTATCCTACAGGCTGCTTTCTGAGGATCAGAAGAGAACAACCAACTTCGATCATTTGAACATGGAGCATCAACTAACACCTACAGAAAAAAGGACAAAGGATACAAACACATTGTCAGGCACAAAGGATACACAGAAGCTACATGACTAACAGTAAGTAAATAAAAACATTTCTTTTGGGACCCAAAATACAACATAGTAAGTTCTTCTTTATAACATTTCTTCACTAATAACTTTTCAGAAAATTTTTCTATGTAATTTCAGTGTTTGGGTTTTGTTTGTTTGTTGTTTGTGTGTTGGGGTGGGGAGGAGATGGGAGGACAAAAGTCTACTAATGACATTTGATATTCTTGATGATCACAGCAAAATCTTTATAAAACTTATTTTCAACAGGTATTACTGTATTTCTGAACTCTCAGCATTTATTTATTTATTTAGTTAGTTATGCACTACTTGGGGATTGAACTCAAGGCCTTGCAAATACTTTGCAAGTGTACTGTGACTGGGCTGCACCTTAGCACACTTTTTATATTTTGAGTCAGGGTCTCACTAGGTTATGCAGGCTGCCTTCGGCCTTCAATTCATGATCCTCCTGTCTCTTATCTCCCGAGTTGCTGGGATTACAGGCACGTGCCATTGTGCTCAGTTTGCATTTATTTTTAAAGAACTAATATTTCAATTTCAGTTTACTGAAATGATCTTTTTTTCTTCACCTTATAGTCTGATATGAGATGTTACTGAATTAAAATAATATGGTATGTTATGTATGGACCCAAATAATGTAAGATTTTTTCCCTTAATATCTATGAGGTACTAGGAAATAGAAAACATTCTATAATTCCCAATTTCAGTGTTACTGCTTCTTTTGAACCATGCTGATCATCAAATGAAAACTACTTCCATGTTCACTTTATCAAAATTTCACAGACTAATGCGAAACTGTATTGGGTTATATCTGGGAACAAAAGAAAAGCAACAAAACAACACAATAGTTGTATCACTGGGATTCTATCAGTTTGTCATAATTTAATAAAGGTACCTTGTCAAATGTTTCAGGCTGGGCATCTCCTATTTCTCTCCCATCCAATTCAGACACTTTAATTACATTCATCAACGGCTGTGGGATGAAAGATTCTAATGTCTGTCTCAACCATCTCAATCTCAGATTATCATATTCATTACAATGAAGAAAACCTAAATATAAAGGACCAAAAAGTTTTAAATGGCAATGGAAATGTTAAATTTCTACCTTTCAGTAAATAAATTTCAAAAAAGTCAATTCATCATATGCAAAATAGGACTCACAGATAAACATTACAATTACTTTAGGCTTTAAAAATAGTAATACACATACACACTTCATAAAACATTTATAACAATTATGCTTGCACACCTTACCAAAAGTTCTCTGATTTCATCAAGTCTAATTTTGGGGGTGAAAACCTGTAGAGAATTATAGATTTCTAGATATGTAATATGACTAATACCTCAGACATAGTTCTTATTCTAAAGTACTAGCTGTTAAGAGCAAACCATGAATCCAATCCACATGCAATTCTAATCTACATCTGATTTTGTAGCTCTCTAAAACAGTTGAAGCCTGAAGCCGTAGCACTGTGGTGTCTGATCCCATCAGATCTCAGAAGCTGAGCAGGGTTGGGCCTGGTTAGTACTTGGATGGGAGACGGCCTGGGAACACCAGATACTGTAGGCTTGGAAGACAGACCCAGCAACCCACTCCCAAAAATCAATCCACCATTGAAAACCCTATGAATAGCAGAGAAGCATTGACAATAGTGTTTTGCCTGTTGTACACAGGGTCATTATGAGTCAGATATGGACTTGAGGGCACCTAACAACAACACCAACAACAAAACTGTTGAAACGGTGCAGACTAGATTTGAGAATATACAGTATCCCACTACATATATATATATATATATATATATATATATATATATATATATATATATGGCTCCTTCCATGGCACAATATCTTCATTTTAAAGAAAGGCAGATAGCTAGCCATGGTGGCACACACCCATAATCCCAGCACTTAGGAGGCAGAGGCAGGAGGATTGACAGGAGTTTGAGGCCAGCCTAGTCTATACAGTGAGTTCCAGGCTACACTAGGTTACAGAATAAGACCTCGTCTAAATAAACAAACAAACAAACAAACAAAAATAACGATGAGAAAAGGAAAGAAGGGAACATGGTATGTGGGAGAAAAGCAAAAATGTATGGACTTCACAGTATGATAGACTTGAGTTCAAATTATGAGCTTAGAGACTTTAAGGAATTTATTTAGTTTTTTAAAAGTCTGTCTCTCTCTCTAGCCCTGTATGGTAGCATATGCCTGTAATCCCACTGATCCAGGAGGCTGAGGCAGGAGGATCACAAGTTAAAAGCCAGAGGCATCCTATACAACTTAGTGAGTCCCTATCTCAATATTTAAAAAAAGGGCCAGGAGCGGTGGCGCACACCTGTAATCCCAGTGGCTCGAGAGGTAGAGATAGGAGGAGTGTAAATTTGAGACCAGAGGTAGTCTGCGTAATTTAGCGAGATCCTGTCTCAAAAAGTAAAAAAAAAAAAAAAAAGGCTGAAGGTGCAGCTCAGTGTTACAGCACTTGCAGAGCATGCAAGTGTGAGGCCCTGGGCCCTGTGTTCAACCTCCAGTACCACACAAAAAAAATAAAAAATAGAAATAAATAAAAATAAAAAAAGGGATAGGGGGTCAGTGGTAGAGCACTTGCCCTGCATGTGAGAAGCCCTGCCCTGGGTTGAATTGTCCCCAGTGATGACAAAAATATATTTTTCTGTTTTGATAATTTTATTTATAGTTTTTTTTTATTTTGTTTTTGTATTCTTTTTTATTGATAATTTTTAATTAGCATAAAAAATAATGGATTTCATTATATTTTCATAGATGCTTATATTCTTTTCCCAGCCAGCAAAATGGGAGAAGGACGTGTCAACCCACTCTCAAGGCAATCCCGAAACAGTCAGCCATTGAAAACCCTATGAGGGTCTCTATGAGTTGGACTTGACTCAACGGCACCTAACAACAACAACAACAACTACTCCAAAGCACTATACTCTTTATATGTTACTGTATTATATACTAAAAGTGCTGTGAAAGCTAATATAAGTAAGGTTATCTGAGCTACGAAGAAACAACATTATTAGTTGACAAAATATAAGTTGAAAAAAGTACAAAACGGCAACAAAAATTTTATGAAAACTTTTTGTTGCTGTTAGGTGCCATCTAGTCAGTGTCCAATTCATAGTGACCCTACATACAACCAGAGAAACACTACTCTCAGTGCTTCTCTGCTATTCATAGAGTTTTCAATGGCAGATTGATTTTCTTGGAGTGGGTTGCTGGATCAGTCTCCCAAGCTTACAGTAACTGGTGTTCCCAGGCGGTCTCCCATCCAGGTACTAATCAGGCCCAGCCCTGCTTAGCTTGAGATTTCATGGGATCATATGCCACAGTGCTATGGCTGCACGCTGTAAAAACTTACATGACATTAAATTAAAATATATTTGAGAGTAAAACCACTTTAAGGTTCTGATTTGCCAAACATTTATTATGGACTAGGCACAGTGCTAGTTATTGCAGATACAAAGAAAAATAAAAGCTCATCCCTACATTCATCTACAAGTCACCATGTAATATCACTGGGAGACTGTGGAATGGAGTCAATGGCACAATAGGGAAAACCGAAGTTCAGACTCCACTCTGCCACTTAGACAATTAGTTAACTTCTTTTTTTCTCAGTTTCATTTACAAAATAGGGTTAATAGAGCCAGGCACAGTGGGGCAAACCTATAATCCCAGAGACTTGGGAGACAGAGGCAGGAGGATCACAAGTTCAAGACCAGAGGCAATCTGCATAATTTAGGGAGACCCTGTCTCAAAAAGTAAAATAATGGGCTCGGGGGGCAGTGGTACAGCACTTACAAAGCATGCAAGTGAAGGGCCCAGGGTCAACCCCCAGTACTAAAAAAAAAAAAAAAAAAAGTAATTTTTTCCATAGAGTTGCAAAGTGAAATAATTCATATACATACATATAAATCACTGATGTACATATCATGACATGTGTATACATGCATGTGCATATATACATGTGTGTATATATATATGTGTATATATATATATATTTATATCAGTGATAGTCATGTGGTATTTTTCTAAACCCTAGGACTTTAGAAGTTTTTAAATTTTATTTTATTTACTTATTTTATTGTTTTGCAGTACTCAGGGTTTGCATCCAGGGCCTCATACATACCATGCGAGTGTTCTATCAAACACTGCAGCCCTAGCTCCTTTATTATTTTTTATTTTGATATAGGGTCTCACTAATTTGCACAGGCTGCCCCTAGCCTCGAACCTATAATCCTCCTGCTTTGGCCTCCTGAGTTGCTGGGATTATAGGTGTGCATCACAGTGCCTAGCTTAGATTTTTATATGGAAATACAACAAAAGATCTTGGAAACAGACTACTGAAACATATTTGAAAAACACAATTATGCAGTATGATTAAGAATCCTAGACATATGATTTCCTAAATGGTTATTATTTTTATTATTACCACGAAGAGGATGCACCTAATTCAGGGATTTCAAGAAAGTCTTTCAAGGAAAGTTGACTCCTGAGGCAAAAGCTGAAGAATGGAAAGATCTTAGCAGAGGGAGAAGAGGCAAGTGGTAGCTGTACATTGTGTGAAAAAGCCTAGAAACAGTGTTATGGCTCTGCCGCAGGCCCTGTCTCCTGTCCCACCACCATGACTGCCCAGTGTCAATGGAATGAAATCCTCCAAACTGTGAGCCCCAATAAACTATTCCTTCTTTATGGTTGTTTCTGTCAGGTACTTTGTCACAACAATGCACAAGGTGACTAACACAAGCAGGAAAGAAGGCAAAAGCAATTCAATAAAGGAGGAAGTCTTTCTAATTTTCTCTACTACCAAAGGCTAATCAGATGTCAAAAAGTCATCACTGACAGCAAGGAGAATTTCACTCCAGGAGGGTCATACCCCTCACCTAGAAGGTTGACTATGCTGCTCCACTGAGCTTGGTCATCCTTAGTATGTTCACGTTTTACTACTTAGAATCATAATTGTTTGTTCTTTTTCTGTAAAGATCAGGATGCTATAAAAGATGTGTTGACAAAAAACAATGATTAATCCATCACTGCACTAATACGTGAGAGCAGTTGGACCAACAGAAAGATAACTAGTGTTTTAATCATCCAAAAATGTCAGCTTTTTAAGAATTGAAAGCTATGAGCCTCTTTACCCAGAATAATGGCCAGTACTGATATAAAGAAATTTGGTGTATAAATTGCACACTTGGTGCAGCCATCATTTCAAGTTTTGCTTGTAAAAGCTTCGATTAGCATCGCTTCTGCATTCCAAATTTAAGCATTGCAGCTAACCTAATTTCGGCTTTAAGCATCAGCATGAAGACATCTGCACTTCTTAGTGAACCATTATCATTAGTCCTACTTATATGCAAAGCTATTTTACTTGGAACATTGCCTGCAGTTCACTGTCCTTGCTGTAAGAAGATGATTCTACATTTCAAAATCCTAGAACATATTAGCTTGCCTTTTGGTTTCTAATCAGATCAACTTCTCATCACAAATGTGTAAAGTATTTATAGCCCACTAATGAGGGTAATTTAAGATTAAAATGCCCTCGATTCAAAATAGTACCCAAATTTGACATTTCCTTTCCATCTTTCACAATACTAACCATTTTATACTCAGGGCTTAGTGGTAGTATGGTTGTCTAACTAACATGTAAAAAGCTTTAAAGGGCCAATATGAGAATACAGAAAGAATATAGAAAAATTGGAAATAAAAACAAATACTCCTTATAATACATGATTTCATAAAACTGTCACTCAAATTTTAAAAATAGTAAGCCAATAAACATTCCTGTTTGATATCTTACATTAAAATACAGCAAGCTTAAGTAACACAGTTTTTACCAGAACTCTAAACCATACAGTATATTCTCCTAATTTTTTTTTCCTGCATTTTCTCAAAAATGTTAAAATAGCAATAAGCCAGGCTTAGGGGCAAAACACGTGTGACCTTCAAGTTTAACTTTACTTTCTTCTCTGTAATCCTATGCTTTTCAGAGAACCTCACAAACAAGATTATGGGCCATGTTTGTAGTCAACATATGCCTAGACAACTCATTTCAAGAAAGAGAAGTTCCTTAGAAAAAGTATACCAAAACATGTCTACTTAATCTTTTAAATCCTCTAAATAATTGAACTTCTTCTTTTGACCTATTTTGACCAGACATTTCTATCTTACTGGCATTTCTTTCTCATCCCTATACCTAAACAATGTACCTGATAAAGTTAACTTACAGTTTCATTTTTAAAAAAGGGAAATTCTTTAAGATAGAAAGAATAGCTAAACCAGTTCATTGCTTTGATGAAACTTTGAACTGGAACATAAGTTACACCCTTTGAGCAATGTAACTTCAAAAATGCTATTTTTCAGATACTTAAATTCGATTCCTTTTTTTTTTTTTTTTTTTTTGCGGTACTGGAGGTTGAACCCAGGGCCTCGCGCTTGCATGCTCTGCAAGTGCTGGACCACTGAGCTGCACCCCAGCTCATTTTTCTTACTTTTTTGAGACAGGGTCTTGCTAACTTACGCAGACTGCCTCTGGTCTCGAACTTACAATCCCCCTGCCTCTGCCTCGAGTTGCTGGGATTACAGGCCTGCGCCACCATGCCCAGCCAATTCCTTCTCTTGCGGAGACTGCATCTATGTCTTGGATGTGCACTGTGATTCTCAAGACTTTCTTTCTCTGGAGAAGCCTATACCCATGACTTAGATGTGCACTATGAATCTTTTCTTAAGCTATTCGCTCTTGAGAAGCCTGCATCTGTGTCTTGCATGTATGCTATGACTGTGTTTTTTAAGTGATTCTCTTTCTTGAGAAGCCTACATCCATGTCTCGGATGTGTATCATTATTCTTAAGCATCCCTTTTGCTCTTCAAATGCCCATGCTCAAATCTAAAGCGTGTACTGTCTCTTACCCCTAATTAATAAACTAACTCTGTTTCACTCTGATTTGACCTGAAATTCTTTTCTGCAACTGAATCAAGGACCCAGTGGGCAACTCCTGAGGCTATAGGCAGCAGCACCAGGCTACGTCTCACATTGCCACTGACAGCATCAATAAACACTTTATAAGAGCAACTGGTAACATGCTTAGCATGCAAGAAACCCTGAGTCAATCCACAGCAACAACAACAAGTAAACACTAAATATTTAAAAAGCCTCTGTTTATTGGCTTATCAGGATTCACATTATCTGGCAGATATGTGTTCACAGAATGTTATATTCTGTTTTTTCCCAATGTTTTGTTCCCAAGTCTCTGCTAGGATTAAATAGCTGGAAAAAGATGTTCTTTATACTGATTTCCCCAGCTAACATCTCCATTCTTGTCCTTGGTGTCCTGCTTTTCAGGCTTCCTAACTTTACAACTCAGTCTTACATTTCTCCTCACATACCTTCAAACATACCATTATGAAACATACCAATTTGAAACATACCAATGTGAAAACACGGCAAAGTACTGAAAGAAAAGCACAATACCTGGACAAGCACACTGCAGCAGAGCTACCGATTTGCCCCCAGGAGCAGCACACAGGTCTAGGACCTTTTCCCCATCCCTTAACTCCAGAGCCAGGACTGGGAGAAGGGAAGCAGCATTTAGAAGGTAGTATTTTTTCAGGTTTCCACTTTGGTGTCTTTCTGAAGGCATTCGGTCTGGAGTTTTGCTGAGGTAACACTTCATAGATTTAGGATAATAGGGTAAAGATCCTTGAGAGAGTGAGTAATAGCCTTTCAAATGTAAATCCTTTTCCAGTTCAAAAGAATAATTGAATCGGTTGAGAAGGACAGCATATTGCCACAATGATGGAGATACTAGAATATCCCTAGCAATAGAAAAACAGAAAAAAATGAATATTAATATTAGGTATCGATACAATTGAGGGAGAGTGGCCGTAGGTTCATGCTTCATCTACCTGTGATTTTCAGTCAAGATCAATCTTCTGAATTTTTCCTTTTACCTCATAAGGCTGTGATATGACTCAATCAAGACTGTTTTTATTATTATGAGCCTGTTTTTATTTAAAAATTTAATTTAACTCACTGAGATTTATTTTTAAAATTTTGATCATTGCCAGGCACAGTGGTACATGGCTGTCATCCCAGTAACTTGGGAAATGGAGGCAGAAGGATGGCAAGTTCAAGACCAGAGGCAGTCTGTGTAATTTAGTGTCTCAAAAAAGTCAAAAACTGGGCTGAAGGTGCAGCTCAGTGGTCCAGCACTTGCAAAGCATGCAAGTGCGAGGCCTTGGGTTCAACACACTCAGTACTGCAAAAAAGAAAAAAAAAAAAAAGGAAACGAAAAGAAAGAAAAACATTGATCATTAAAATATGATTATTGAGTTTTGGGGGATCCTTAAACTCTGCACCAGAGAGGTATGGCTCACCTCACTTGGCTCAGTCTCAACCTCACCCCACACACCCCAGTAGAAAATTCTGCCAACAAAACAAAACAAAACATGGACTGCATCTATATAACTGTGCTGTCAAGATGGATTTTTATCTATCACTGTTTGTACAAGGAAGTGTTTTCCTTAAAGACAAAATTTAAAACCAGAAACTATTAATATTAGAGAAAAAAGCACTATCACAACAATGTGCTTGAAAGAATAAGTATTAAAGTTCTCCTCTGATGATGATAAAATGTATGAAACTACACTGCTAACTACAGTGAACTCCACCATAATGGAGTTAATGAGGTGACCAGTGGCTCAGATGATACAGATCCAAAGATAATTTAAAAAATCACTTATGGCCTGATGGTGCAGGCCCTCCCCAGCAGCTTTACTTTCCTAAATTTATACTCGGTCCAAAAATTAGGTTTCTTGACAATTACAAGCTCACATCAACTGACAGATGATACAACAGGAAATGTTTAATTTATTTACTAGTGACCTTTCTGGCTGAGTTATTTGGGACCCTCATTAACCATGGTCAATTAGGTAAATTCCAGCTGCTACTCACCCTAGAATTGCATGTGTGAGGAATGGCTGGATTGAAATGTAACACCTGCGACTCATGTGTGCCATCTGAATTTCAATTTAGGCCTAATATGTGGAACACCTTCTCCTTTCACTGTCTCTTGATTACTGGGGATAGTGCATCATAGTTTCCTGATGTATCTGTTTCAGCTACTTTGCAGGATATGGACTTTGCAGAATTTAAATTAAAAAAAAAAAAAAAGATTGCTGAATCCCACTGATTCAGCAGGTCTGAAGTATGCAATTCTAACTGATGCTGCTGATCCCCAGGACTACACTTGGGGAGTACTGTTTTAAAACAGATCCCACAGGGAAATCTACGAGTGCCACTATAAATCTTATGAATGGGTATCCTAATCTTACTCTTCAAACTAAATGATAATTTGTCTACTGGTAAGAGTCATGAGTAACAGAGAATTGGTCAGAAGTATAGTTTAATTTGTACAGACTAGAATGGCTTAGCTTACCTCACGTTCCCACTTCTTAACTAACAAAGGATAGGACACCTTCAACTGTTTAATATCAGGCAAGGCAAATCTCTATTCATTATTCTTTTTTCCTCAGAACTTTCAAAGTTGTTCTTGGATGTCTATTCAAATGAATTTAAGGATTAATTGGTCAGTTAAAAATAATTTATAAAGTATTGTGTATGTAGATATAGTAACCTTGACTAGGATTAGATTAAATGCATTAAACTTATAATTAAC
The DNA here is from genome assembly GCA_007922755.1 of Pedetes capensis. Classification (NCBI taxonomy): domain Eukaryota; kingdom Metazoa; phylum Chordata; class Mammalia; order Rodentia; family Pedetidae; genus Pedetes; species Pedetes capensis. Next base: position 23,399 of record VMDO01011494.1, on the reverse strand, counting down.
AATTTTACTGTATTCAGTCATTCCAATCTTGACCAGTGTTTTTTCATTTATTTACATTTTCTTTCATATCTCTTAGTAAAGGTTATTTATCCTGTATATTTCCTTTGAGGCCTATTTTTAAGGTGATCATTGGTTTAGGAACATCAATGATTTCTGTATATTATCCAATGAACTAACTGGAAGAAATGAAAAAGGAAGTTCCAGGCCAAAAGCAATAGCATCTGTACAGGCACCACAGGCATGAGAAGAAACAGTGCATGTGGGGAATTAAGAGTCTCTTGTGAACCTCTCCCCCTGTGTGTCAGAGAACTATATAAAAGCAGATGCATAAAAATGAACAATTAAACTTAGCTAAGAAGAGAAAGGGGCTGGGATTTAGCTCAGTTGGTATAGCACTGCTCTGCAGTCTCTGAGGCCCCAAATTCGATTCCCAGCACCGCAAAATGGGAGAAGGATGTGGCAACCCACTCCCAAGGCAATCCCGAAACAGCCATTGAAAACCCTATGAGGGTTGCTATGAGTCGGACTTGACTCCATGGAACCTAACAACAACAACAAGAGAAAATATCAGCAGAGTAAAAAGAAGGAGGGTGGGAACTAGCAAAGAAAAGGGAAGGTTGTGGAATGTGGGAAGGGAAGGGGAAACTATGTAAAAGGATACAGAGGGAGAGGATAATATCCTCACAAATGATGAGACTTCATGAATACATGGGAAAAATAGGGGGATATAATGCATAAATGTATATGAGTTTTACTACATATTAATCAAAAGGTTCCATAAACTTTGTAAGCTGATGAAAGTATAGCCAAAAGTGATGTAATAGTTGCACCATGGAAAAAGCAAGTGCTATATTACTCTGTACCCCACCAACATTTATCAAGAAATGGAAAAAAGAGAAAAAAAAGTCTCTTGTGGCTCATGGCAGGAGATTATATGGAGTGAGTATATGATGACATTTTAAAGTTTTGTGTCATAAATGATATGAAGCTACTGAAAGAAAGATGAAAGAGCCTAAGGAGAATTAAAAACATGTACTATGTCAATGAACGGAAGAAGGATGTGGCAATCTACTCCCAAAGCAACCCCAAAACAATCAGCCAATGAAAATCCTGTAAAGGTCACTGAGTCAGACCCAACTTGATGGCACCTAACAACAATGCCAATGAGGCAAAAATCTTCAGAGTATTCTACTTCAGTCATGAAGAACTAGACAAAATAAAGTCTTGACTAAAACAAAATTCAGATGCCTTATGACCCACACCCACCCAGCAATTTCCTGGAAAAAATTTCTTTTCTTTTCTTTCTCCTCCTCCTTTGATGCAGGCTCTCACTATGGAGCCCATGCTTCCTCAAACTTGCCGTCCTCCTGCCTCAGTCTCCTGTATGCCACCACACCCAGCCTGAAACAAGAGTCTTTAGCCTTTATCAGCATTTGCATAAAACTCTGCCTAGAATGACCTTTCTTCTCTCACACACCTGTTTCTCCCTTCAGAGGTCTTAATCTTACCAAGGAAGTCTTTCAATCTATTACCTCATCCATCTGCTCCACCTTACCTTGATAGTATTATTGATAAAAGTCACCAGTCAGATATTTACAATGTTCGTTTTGCATGGCGAGCTCATAAAACCCCTACAATGATAAGACTTTCAGTGAGTTGGTAACTTACTCAAGGTGTTGTTGCTAGCAAGAAGTATCTGGTATAAAATCATGACTTTAAACCCTAATGTGAGTGATTCCCAGTGAGACGTTGGTACTATAGCACTAGTGCTACACAAAGGGGAGGGGCAAAGAATTTCTGCCCCAACTCTCACCTAGTACAAGTGGCCCTGAGCCCCTGAAGCAGACCTATTGTCTCTAACAGTGAGAACAGTTTGCTGCACATGGCACAGTAGACCACCTGCAACAGGACAAACTCAGTGAAGGAACTGCTAGGCTAGTGCTACCCAGCCTTGAGAAGACAAAGCTGTATATTAATGTGGGTCTCACAGCTGCCCCTGCACCCAGTTTCCACTGACTTATAATGCACACACACACACCCCCTCTCATGACTGCACTCAGTGGACCGATACCCTGGGACTGCAAAGACAATGGCTCCTTTAACTCAAAGCTTCAGTAGATGGATGGGCAAGTAGGATTATTAGAAGACAGAAGCTGATGTACTGCAGGCCTCCTCCTAAGACCCATTTACTGATCTGTAAGGCAGGGAGAAGTCCAAACACATCAGCAGGCAGCAGATCTTGGATACACATGATCAGTAACACACAAATATTTTGCTAGTACATCCATCCACTGATACCACTTTGAAAAAAAATTATGCACTCACTGACACATTTTAAGTTGATATAAAATACTTCCACCAAATGTTTAATGCAATTTCCAGCACATTAAAAAAACAAACAAAACAAACAAACAAACAAAAAAAAACTGACGCTTTAAAATACAAATGGCACCAATTTGTGTGTGTGTTGCTAGGGACGGAACCCAGGACCTCATATGCTAGGCAAGCACTCTATCACTGACCTATTGTTGTTAGGTGCCTTCGAGTTGTGTCTGTCTCTTAGGGACCCTCATAGGGCTTTCAATGGATGACTGTTTTTGAGATTGCTTCCAGAGTGGATTGCCAGATCCTTCTTGTTTTTGTGGTGCTGGGGATCGAACCTGGGTCCTCAGAGAGTGCAGAGCAGCGCCCTACCAACTGAGCTAAACCCCAGCCCACCACTACCTATAGCCCCAGCATATTACACCACTTTTTAAAATGTGTCCAGTGAGACCTAAATATCACAGTGATTTTGATACTCAGCACTGTCAATTTAAAAGTCTTGTACTGACTCTTAACAGGCAGAGATTACATATTGTTCCTTTTCTCCTTTTATTTACATTCTACTTCTCCATATAACTTATCCTAATATATTTTTGTGCTTGAAATCTGTTTTTAATTATTCTATCACACTTCTCTGGAACACACACATACACACAAATGTAATTTGGTATTAAATCTCTATGTGTTAAAATGGTAATTTCTGGATTTAGTTATCAATAATACTATCAGTAAAAAATTAATCTAAATAACTTATAAATTTGACATTGATTAAATATAAGTAAAAATTAATAGAAAATTGATATCTTAATGAAATGAGCTTTTGTTTCCATATATGCATGGGTGAATGTTACTTCATACTAGCATAAGCCAAGGTTCAAGATCAACTTTATTCCTACATTGGGTTTTTATAAGGGCTGAGAAAAACTTCCAATTAAATAAGTGATTTAAAATTAAGTACATTTTATTACAGCAATGTATCCCACCTTGAATTCTTTCCGAGTTATATCCCCAAAATATTTAATGACTTATCATCAAAAATAAATAAATTATTAACTGGTAACTCAAATGAGGCTCCTTTATTTTTGCTGAAACTCAAAACTTGGTAACCACCTCAGCAGTCGAATAATTTGCCATTAACTTCCTAAACCCTTACACGAACATCCCAATAGTCTCTGGCACATGGAGGTTTTGACATCCTGGAGAAATGCAGTAGTCATGATGATGAAAGTGTACTTTTCTTGCAGAAGTGGGAGAAGGAGGAAGGCATGTTGGCAAATGAGAATAATTACCTGCTTAGGTACAAAGTAGAGGAGAGCAATTTTCTAAAAGGGCTTCGACATTGAGGATCTGTAAGTGGACTGCTGAAACTTGCTGTGTCTGGGTATCCCTCTGAATGTCTTTCTGTATCTTGTTTTATTGTGGTTCTTTCCTCCACTATGCTAAGTCATTTGTATCTTCTTGCCAACATTTATTCAGTCTTGAAATATACACTGGGCTTCGACTATATGCCAGGCACATCTATTTGTTGCTAATGATATAAAATTAGCCTATATTAAATATCTAGGAAACAAAAGAAAATGTTAGAGCTGACTAAAAGACAAATGTTAAGTAAAGATGAGCAGATGGTACACAGGAATGACCGAACTTTGAGCACAAGTCATACTGCCTGTTTTCCCCTAGCTCCTTGACATAGGATCACAATTTAATTTTTTCTATCTCTATAAGTGCCTGGGGCCTAATCTCCTGAGTAAATTAATAGAATTAGAATTTGATTCATAGATCACTTGATTAATTACTATTACTATTATTTTTTTGGTGCCTGGAATTGATCTTAGGGCCTGAGGCATGTTAGTATGCATGCTACCACTGAGCTACACCTTAAGCTCTATAATTTCTATTTTCACAAAATTCAAGCATTTAAAAACTTAAAACCTAGGAATTTGAAATCTTGAGAATAAGTGCATACTTAAACAATGTTTGTTATTTGATAGCATGATTTTTATTTAACTTTTCTGTGACATTGGTTCTTTTCTATTATTTTATTCTCCACTCAGCCTTCCTATATAATGACAAAAAGTCATTTTATCTAAAAATTGCTACGTACAATTGGTATAACACTGTAGATTTCAGAAACAATTTAAATTTCCATGGTTAAAAAATAGGAATTTCGTGTTTACTGCCATAATTATCCACTAGAGGGCACTCAATCAATCATTTTAAAAGTCTGGTTTAGATACAAAGAATAAATTTTGTTCATGGAAATGCACAAAGTATGTTTTCAAGCCATACTATTTTTACTCTTCAGAGTCTAATGATAAGTTCATGGCTTCTAAATTTTCTTGGCAATGTTTATTTTTATTGCTTATACATAAACAATGTATGTGCAGATTTGTTACCCACACTACTTCAGACGGAAAGTCTTGAGTAAGGATTTGTATTTCTGATAAAGACAACCAAAGGCTAAACATACAGCATATAAGGAATCCATGCTATTAGAGGAATAATGCATACAATTCTAAGCCTATGAACCCAGACCATTTGGAGCAGCACAAATGGCAGAAGAAAAAGCATGGATTTAAGTTATAGACCTGGGTTTGCCATAACTGTGAGACATGTGGCAACTGTTCTAACCTCTGATTTTAAAGGGGGTTCAAGATTACTACTTTACAGACATTTGCATAGATTAAGATTGAAACGTACATAAAGGCAACATATGGAACAAAATAGAAATCTGGATACTAGTTAATGTGTCTCTTCCTTAACCATCCCATTCTATTACCCTTCACAAATTCTGGTGATAGGATCTAGTTAACTAGTAGGTTTTTTTCTTTTTTTAACTTTGTGTGTGTGAATTCTGGGGCAGTGTGGCTAGACATAAATGCTTTTGTTTGCTTTCAATAAAGTGTACATAAAATTTCCAAAGCTCATAAAGATTTCCAATAAATCTCTCTTTACAAGTATATTTGAGGGCAGGATATACACATCCACTCAAACACAAATACACACACACATACACACACACAGAGTCCACTGCTGTATCCTCAGTGTGTAGCACACTGCCTGGGACACAAATCCTGTATAAATTGTGACTAAGTGTATGATTTGCCCGCCTCACTTGTCAAGGAAGAAACATGCAAATTAGTAAATCATGATAATACAATCTTGAAAGAATTATAATACCTATATCAACAAAATGCAATGGAAACACAAAAGTCAACTAATTTTGCCAAGGGCCATAAAGGAAACCTTCATAAAGAATTGGTTAATTATTGTAATAAAAACAATGCTAACAAATATTGAGAGTTTACTATATGTCAAACTATTCTAAGCAGTTTGTGTGTATAGTGCAAACTCATTTTATCTTCTAAAATAATTATATGAAATTTAAATACTACTACTTTCACCCATTTTACAGATTAGGACAGTGAGGCATAGAGATGTTTAGTAACTTATCTAGGTCACATGCTGCTAGACGCTGAGGTGGGATTTGAACCCATACTCTTAACCAATATAAAGGGGAGAAGAACATTCCTGGCAGAGAAGAGAGCAGATCCAGCACCAAATGCATGAAGGGGATCTAGTCCTGTTAAGATCTTTGACTCAATTGTAATACTTCAGACAATGAGAGAGCAAATATGGTGTGAACAGAGTGACACCACAGAATAAGTATGGCAGCACTGACAAGCAGTCTGATTTTGTTGTTAAGTGCCATAGAGTCGAGTCTGACTCAGTGACCCTCATAGGGTTTTCCATGGCTGATTGTTTTTTGGAATTGGTTCGTGAGTAGGTAGGTTGCGACGTTCTTCTCCCACTTTTGCAGCATTGGGGATTGAACACAGGGCCTTAGAGAGACAGCAGAGCAGCACTCTACCAGTTGAGCTAAATCCCTGCCGTATAAAGCAGTCTGACAGAGAGGTTAAAACAAATTCCCAAGCCTCCTCTAAATGTGAGTTGTGTATTCCTTGGTCAGTCATTTAAGCTGTGTCTTAGCTTGTCTATCTGTAAATGGAAATAACTACCCCTGAGAAGGTTGTACAGAGAATAAGTATTTTTTTGTTTTATGTTTTTGCGGTACTTGGGAGCTGAACCTGGGGCCTCATGCATGTTTTGCAAGTACTCTACCACTGAGTTGCACCTCAGCCCCTTATTTATTTTTTTTAATTGAGATAGGGTCTTAGTAAGTTATGCAGGCTGCCTCGTGCCCTGAACCTGCGATCCTCTTGCCTCCACCTCCCAAGTTACTAAGGTTACAAGGATGAACCACACCACTCAGCCAGATGGTTATTAGTTCTAAGGTGGTGAGAATATTGCCTGATATATATGCCATAAAAATAGTTGGTAAAATAAGCCAACAAATACATAAGGTAGGAGAGTAAAGCTCCTTCAATATTCCAGATGAGAGATGGTGAAGACCTGACTAAACAGAAGCAGTAGAACTGAAAAGGACAGCCAAATTAAGAAATTTCTCAGACAGAAGCAACAGCCTTTGGTAGTGATTTTAGATTTTGATAGAGGAAGGGTAGTGGTGTGTGGCAGTACATAGTTAGGTTGCTGCCAAAACCACGCACTTGTGATACCAACTAAAACTTCTGGGATCCCCAAGATCATTCTAAAATTTTACTATTCACTAGAATAACACACAAAACTCACTGAAAGCTGTTATAATTATGGTTTATTATAGCAAAACCATACAGATTATAATCAGTCATGGGAAGAGACTCATCATACAAGGTCCAGAAATATTCAAAGTGTGAAGCTTCCAGTCATCCTCTCCAGCAGAGAATGGACAAGGCTAAATTTTCCTGCCAGTGTTGTGAGAAAACATGTATAAAAGTACTGCTAACCAGGGATGCTCACTGAAGCCTTGATGTCCAGTTTCTATTGAGGCTCAGCCATAGACACATAAGTGATGGCCCATATAGCTGACCTGTAGTTACCAGCCAGGCTCTTGGAGGTTGAGAAAATATCTGTAGCCCCCACTGGGTCAGTATACAACTTCACAATAAATGGAGAAAAGATTGAGGTTGTCCACAATTTTGCTTTGCTTGGCTGTAAAATCAACACCCGTGGAAGCAGCAGCCAAGAAATCAAAAGACGCATTGCTCTGGGAAAAGCTCTGGCAAAAGATCTCTATAGAGTATTGAAAAGTAAAGATATACTGAAGACGAAGGTGCACCTACTCATGCCATGGCATTTCAGTCACATCATATGGTTGTAAAAGCTGGACACTGAACAAGGTAGACAGGAAAAGGATTAAAGCTTTTGAATTATGGTGCTGGAGACAACTACTGAATATACCATGGACTACCAAAAAAAAAGAACCAACAGATCTGTCCTAGAAGAAGTGCAACCAGAATGCTCCTTGGAAGCAAGAATGGCTAGACTACATCCTACATATTTCAGACATGTAGTCAGGAGAGACCAATCCCTGGAGAAAGACATCATGTTTGGGACAGTGGCAAGTCAGCAAAAAAAAAAAGGAAAACCCTCCACCAGATGCGTTGACACAGTGTGTGCTACAATGGGCTTAAACATAAATAAGATCATGTGCCTGGCACAGAATCAGAAGTGTCTTGATCTGCTGTACATATGATTGCTATGAGTAGGACTCAACTCTATGGCACCTAATAATAACCCCCACTGTATGTTACATTATGAGGTGTGGCCCTAGCCCTGAAGTAAAAAAGATACTCTTTTTTTGGTAGTGCTGGGGGATGAACCCAGAGACTGGAGCATGCTAGGCAAGTGCTGCAAAACTGAGCTGTACTCTCAACCCCCTCCCCTTTCCCCCATTTTTGAGAGAGAGGCTCAGTAAATTGCAATGGCTGCCTCTGGTTTGGAATTTGTGATCCTCCTGCCTTAGCCCCATCCATGTTGCTGGGATAATAGGTGTGCATCACTGTCCTCACCTAACAAGACACTCTTATCAGGTACATTTCAAGGGCTTAGACATCACCTCCCAGGAGCTGAGGGGAAATGCTAAACTTATTTCTGAGTAAGAGTCATTCTTTATTATAAAATGTGAAGAAAAAGGAGGTAACTAGATTGGTGGTGATACCTTCAACTGAGATAACATATATAAACTGCAAAGACTACATAGGATTGGAAGAGAAAAATAATATGCTTTTGAGTTTACTGAATATGATGACTAAGCACAATTGCTAGAAAACGTAGAAATAAAGGACTGAATCTCTGGAAAGACTGCACAGCTCAAGATGACAATATATTGACAAAAGTTTAAAGTTATACTATGAATGGAGTTACTTGAAAGAAAACATGTAGGCAAAAAGTAGAGCAAAAGCTGAACTAGGGTAAACTTGACCTTTAAAGCACTTCTACAGAGAATGAATGGGCAAGAAAGGTCATTTCAAAACAAAAAAATTAAAATAAATACTAAATCTTCCCCACTATTATGTTGTTGTTAGGTGCCGTCGAGTCGGTATCCGACTCATAGCGACCCTCATAGGGTTTTCAATGGCTGAGTGTTTCGGGATTGCCTTGGGAGTGGATTGCCAGGCCCTTCTCCCATTTTTTGCGGTGCTGGGAATTGAACTCGGGACCTCAGAGACTGCAGCGCAGCGCTCTACCCACTGAGCCAAATCCCAGCCCCACCCCCCACTATTATAGGATCCTAAAAATACTGACTGAATTACTTTCTAGGTAGGGGAGAAAAATGTGCTTAATTTCACTGGAAGTAAACAGACTTACTTAAAACACAATATTATATTTTGCAAATAAATAGTTATAAATCAAAAATGTATAATTCTGTTCTTATTCCCCTATGCTATCTTCCATGTTCAGACTATTTTCTGAGAAGGCCTTTATTTTGCCTATGGCAAATTTAGTACATGTTTATGCAAAACTTAAATTACCATGAAATCTCAACAAAGAGGTAAATGAAGCAGAAGGCACAGCTAATTAAATGGGTTTAAGGTTCACTGCTCATTTTGTTTAGGATCAAATAATAATTTATGTCTGTCTGAGCACACTAAATAGAAAAAATTACTCATTACAGGCTATGAGTAGCCAGGTTACTATAAAGTCCATAAACAAAATCTCTCTTGAAGTCTTTTTTTTTTTTTTTTTTTTTTGATCAGTCAAGTATGCTTAATTACATCTCAGGTATGAGAAGCAGTAGAAAACAAGGGTGAGCAGAGGAAGATCTTGAGTCACAAGTCCCAGTTCTGCTACTTACAAGCTGAGTGAACTTGAACAAGCTACTTAAACTCTATGCAGTATCCTTAGACTAAAAATGTGAAGCAAATCTCATAGGTTTCATATGAGGGCACTTAAGTCAGTATTATCTGGCACCTAATAAGCATGCAAAATGTGTGGTTCTTTGGATATTCCATGAGTACCTTCGCATATTGAAAAGCCTCATAAATTTATTACACATTTCATTATTCATTCTTCTCTGTTGCAGAAGACACTCATTTTGAAACCAAGCTTTGAAATAAAAACCACAACTATAACTATACACTAAATTTTTATATTAAACTATTTATGAGTTTCCTAAATTGTTCAAATTATCCAAAAAGAACCACCTCAAACTTTATTACCGTTATTACCTAAGACAATGTCTTTGCTGTAAAAGTGCTTAAAGCTGTCTTTTTTAAAGGAGCAATACTTACTGAGTTAATCCAAGAAGATATTGAATAAGACAATCATCTGAGAAAGTATTGTCAGAAACAAGTTCCAGATATTACCAATACAAATGGAACTTTTCCCCCTCTGTGCAAAATGTACTGGGCTTTTCCCCCTAAGTTTCCCAGCAGTGCACACTTTTGCTCAGCCTAGTATGCCTACAGCCTGCAGCTGTAGCCTGGTGGCATCCGATCCCGTCAGATCTCGGAAGCTAAGCAGGGTCGGGTCAGCACGCAACTTCACATTAAATGGAGAAAAGATTGAGGTTGTCCAAGATTTTACTTTGCTTGGCTCTATAATCAACACCCGTGGAAGCATAAGTCAAGAACTCCAAAGACGCATTGCTCTAGGAAAAGCTGTGGCAAAAGATCTCTTTAGAGTATTGAAAAGCAAAGATGTCACATTGAAGACGAAGGTGCGTCTGACTCATGCCATGGTATTTTCAGTGGCATCATATGGTTGTGAAAGCTGGACATTGAACAAGAGAGACAGAAAAAGAATTGATGCTTTTGAATTGTGGTGCTGGAG
>VMDO01011494.1:0-12805 GCA_007922755.1 Pedetes capensis | reverse complement strand
TTGTAGTCAGGAGAGAACAATCCCTGGAGAAGGACATCATGTTTGGGAGAGTGGCAGGTCAACGCAAAAGAGGAAAACCCTCCACCAGATGGATTGACACAGCGACTGCAACAATGGGCTTAAACATAAATAAGATTGTTTGCCTGGCACAGAATCGGCAAGTGTTTCGATCTGCTGTACATAGGGTCGCTATGAGTCGGACTCGACTCGACAGCACCTAACAACAACAACAAGTATGCCTACATTCTTTTTGCCATTAACTCAGGCTTTTGTCTTAGGCCTTCACTGGCACCCTCACGCTTTGACAAATAACAAAAGTATTCTTGCCTACTTCTATCATAATACTTAGCAAACTGGCACTTCAGATAACCATGCTTCTCCCCTAACTACCCTCATGAACCCTAGACTGTAAGCAAACAAGTCTGCTCTTTGTGGTCCAGGGTGTATTATATACATTGCATTAGGCACTCAATGTCAAGAACACATATAGTAAAATTCTGACCAACAGCAAATCTCATCAAACATAAAAACTAAATTTCTCTCACTCCTATGCATTATTTTTTTACAATATATTTAAAGAACTGGTGTGTCTATACGTGCATGCCAGATATAACAGGGAAGAAATATAATTTGTGAATAAAGAGTGACTTCAGCTAATATAAAGCAATACTGGCTTTAAGGATTTGCCGTATTATTTTCTGAATTTTCAAATATCCCCAAAAGTTTTAAGACTTATATGTTACAGTATGGAGGAAGATGTGGCAGGCCACAGCACCTAACAACAAAAACAACATTACAGTACAATTAATCTTGTCAAACTGGTGGCATTCTTGATGGATAAAAGCAATTGCTCCAGAGCATAGTAATTTTTGCTTACTATTATTACAAAGTTTTTTCTTTTCTATCCAATATCCTATCATGCAATCTATTTCCTTAGTTCCTCCTTTCTATTGCTCCAGTAGGAAGGGAAGCAAGATTTTAGATTCTTTTACTTTTATCGTCACTGTATCCCTACCCTCAAAAGGTGCACTGAATACTTACTTGCACTATTCCATGATAAAGTATCAAAAGATGAATTATACTAACCTTACTGTATTCCAGGAAGCTCCAAGTTCTTTGGAATACTGATTTTCAAAATGATCCAACACAACTTTGCAAATCTGTTTTGCAAGCTTCCTTTCTGATTTTGCTTTCAACTAAGGCAATAAGAAAAAGTTGTTGACACAGTGGTAATATTACAAATTTATTGTACTTCAATATTATCCTCGACTTTAATTTTTAAGACCATTTTTAAAACATAATTATTAGTTCTTGCAATGGTAGCAACACTTACTTATAACAAAATTACTAATACTCTACCTACTTATGAAAAGGGTTTCACAGTGATTATTGCCCACCTGTGTAGCAAAGGTTAAGGATGAGTCTATGCTAAAGAAATGATGCCCAATGGAACAAAATTAATTTTAAAAACCACTGCAGATGTTAACATAGGGGGAACTTTGTGAAAGGTTCATGGGAACTCCACTATCTTTGCAACCTTCCTGTAAATCATATATCATTCCAAACCAAAACGTTCATTTAGGGAAAAAAGTCACTCAAGTTTCTCCTGGGAACTTTTTGTAATTATTTCATTTATTCATCCAAAAATGTGTACCGAGGGCCAAGAAAGGTGTACCAGACATTAGTCTAAACTCCTGAGACATGACAGTGACACCGAAGACGAAGTCTCAGGCCTTGAGGAATTACACTATGCTCGAACCTGGAGTAAACAATAGGTTTGCAAGCTGGGCCAGGAATGATCATTTATCCCGGGAATGAGAACGTTTTCTCCTGGGAGGAAACGCTCAAGAGCAAAAGTCAGCGTACACGCGTATTACAAGATTCTGGACAGGGAAGCCAAAGAAACTCCAAATCGCAAAGGAGCCTCACAAAAATGACGTTCCCCCCACCTCGACCTCCCACTCCCTCGCCTTTCTCGGATGCGCAGAGAAGTTCCTGGTTCTCTCTGAGGTGCCCGGCAGAAGCCCCAGTACCTCACCCGAGTTAGCATTATCCTGCCGTAAGCTTCCAAACAAGTGAAAAGGCTCGCGCCAATTGCGGCAACAGCCGGACTCCTGTGATTGGCTGAAATTTGCTTGCATCCTCTCGTTTCCGGCTGGAGCTCTTGCGAGATTATGCCCTGCCTTCTTTAGCAAAAGTCTCCATAAATATGCTTAGGTCTGGTGAGTTCTTTACGCGGAGTTGCTTCAGTGCTAACTAATGAAGCAAGCATTTCCAAGACCACAGAAGCCGGAGCCCAGTTGGGCGTCGACTCCCAGGAGCGTGGTCGGGCCATTGGGCGAAACTTCGGGCTGTTGGGCTTTAGAAAGTCAGCTAGGGCGGGCTGGGTGTGCAGTGCAGCGGTAGAGCATCTACCTCGCATGCGCCAGGCCCTGCCTTCAACCCTTTTTTGTATTGATCTGTGTGCAGGAACTCAGTAATAGATTCCTGTTACTATTAGGTCATATTTTGTCGTCATCATTTTATTCTCAGAGGTGTACCGAGCTACTAAAATAATCTACCAAGTCTGATCCCGTTAAATCGTGAAATGCGGTGAAAAAAGAAATTATATCACTCTTTTTTCCTGGGATGGTCCATGGAGATAATCTCTCCTTTTTAGAATCAGATGTGTTAAAATAGTACATTGAAATACGTATAAGGCGCTTAGCACAGAGATTAGCCAACATTTAGCTGCTGCTGTGTACCTTTCACTATCAGAACCATTGTGATTATCATCACGTTCTGAAACCAAATTCCTGAGGACCAAAATGACCTCACCACCCACTTTTAAAACAAGCAGTTTTGATGTTTCACAGGAATGTGTTCATTACACGTATTGTATTGGGAACAGCAGTTCATTAACTCTTAATATTATTCTTTCATTGCTCCCTGGTATTAGTAATCAGTAATATGTCAGAGAACACGCTGTAGTCTTTGATAATTAATAGGCATCGTTTTGAGTTGGCCCTTGTTGCTGAGAATAGCCTATGAGCTCAGTTGATCGAGTGCCCTACGTTCCATCGCTAGCACTGCATAAACAGGAGAAGGGTCTGGCAGCCCACTCCTGAAACAATCAGCCATCTAAAACCCTAAGAGTAAGAGCAGCACATAGGGCCAGACATAGCACGGTGTCAGGTAGTATTTTGTTATGTTGTACATTAAAATGTGTATAGATAGGACACATTATAAAAATTTGGAGACCACTGATTGACTTATCTGGGCCATAAATTATGTTTCCTCATCAGGGCACAAAAGGAATTGACAACTCAGGCCCTAAACAAGCAAATGGAAATTACAAAATGTTCTCCTTAATTAAAGGAAATTCACTACTGAGCTCAAAAAACAATCTTCTGCTATTCTGTTTCTGCAAAGCTAAAGGATTAATGTTATTTTGATAACCTATACCATACTTTAATGTAAATTTTTAAATATCTGAATTTGTTCTTTGAACCAGCTGTAATACATTTCTTGATGAATTAAGTAATTGGTGTTAGCAGAATCTCCTTTACAAAGTACGCTCAGAAAAACTTTGGTGTTAAATGTCAAGGATAATAAACATTTACAAGCTACGGCTTTCTGTTATAAGCAGTTTCAACTTTTGAAAAGCTTTTATCTGGGGGCATGATTTCTGTAGTTGGAATGACAGAAATTGATATCATGAGTAGCATGGCATATCAAACTGAGTATCAAAATATTGTCATAGAGAACACTTAGCAAAAGATGTGTCAAATAAAATGGTGTTTTCTATATTTGAATTGTTCTAGGCTGTTCACTTCAGAGTTTTACTTTTTGAATAAATGCTAGACTTTAGTTTGTTTTGTTTTGTTTATTTAAAGAGCAGGTCTTGCTGTATAACCATGGCTGGCCTCAAATTTGCAATCCTCCTGCTTCAGCTTCTTAAATTGCTGAGATTACAGATGTGTACTATCATGTTGCTTAATTTGTCATTTAAAACAGCATTTAATTTTAAACTCGAAGGAAGCATGACACTTAATTCGTACAAATTTGTTTCTCCCATTATAAAATAAGCCAAATTGTAGAGATTTGAAAAATTTGAGGAAAATGTGCAATCAAGAACTGTTTAAAAACTGAGCTAAATCCCAGCCCAAAGGCACATAGGAGTTTCTTTTAAATAAGTAAAAATATATCTGTTGGCCAGTAGCTTTAACAAAAGATGCACATCAAATCATTGAGAATCACAAGTTACTGTAATGTTATATTTAGCTGCCTTAAAAAGCACAACCATGGGTTTGGAATGTGTAAAAAAAAAAATTTAACCAAACGTATGTCATTTTAATTACCAATCTAAATTCTTGCCATAATCATATTTAAAAATCTTTACTTAGTATCCAAAAAGCATTCATTTAAAACCACCAAATGAAAAGAGAAACAATACACTGGTATAAATTGTTTTTATTGTGTGAAAATGATAAGAATAAAAATGTCACATATAACAAAATAGGCATTTAACTGTTAAAGTCCACCTGGATTTACAAAACATCTTTAAAGTATTTTTAGAATGCTTTAAAAAAAACTAATATTTGAGAGAGCTATATAAAACATTGATTCCATTTTACAATACATTTAATTGCAAAATTACTTTTATTAAGTGGAGTCAATAATTACTGTACAATACAGTAAACATTGTTAGAAAACGAGAATTAACAAAACAAAAAAACCTTTACTCCCAAACCAGATAAATATAGCAAAAATATTAATTTAGTTTTTAAAATGAATAAATTTAAATGCTACAAAAGGAACAAAAAAATGAGGTTTTTTTCTAAAATCCAGTTTGAAATTTAGTGTCTTTCTGTGATGTTTTTCCTCACATTTCAGCCACCTATCAAATTTAGGTTATTATGAATTTTATATCTGAAGTAGAATGCTATTTACTCAATGTGCTAAGTAGGTTCCATACACAAACTCCAAGAAACTATACCATGTTGTATAGAGGAGTGACCTAATTCGTAAAAGTAGTGCATTAAATATTGTGAATAAAATGTGATTCTCTAAAGTAAAATTTTGAAAGTAAATAATAGTAAACTGCCTCAGATGTACCTGTTTATGTTATTATCAGAAACTAGTACATGTCTGTTGTCAGTATAAGGTACCAAATGCATCAATCTTAACAAAGTGATATGCAAATTGTTCTATTTATATTATTTTCACCTTGATATAAAGGCATGTTTTCAATTAAATGTTAACATTATGAACCCATTACTCTCTCTCTCTCTCTCTCTATATATATATATATATATACGTATATATGTATATATGTGTGTGTGTATGTGTGTGTGTGTGTGTGTGTGTGTGTGTGTGTGTTTGTCTAAATGACAAATGAGTAGGTAACCCTATGGATGTCACTCTTAAGTGCAACAGAAATACTATCATACTAAGCTGAGAAATTATTTTGGAATTATTTCTTAAAAAAGTGTTTGAGTCAACATATTTATTGCTTTAGTGCCTAAGCTATTTGTTTAAAATACAAATCTCTGGCGCTGTAGTAATGTTTACAGTTTTTCATATTTCTTTGACTGTTTTGCCTTTAATTTCAAGACATGAAAGAATTAGAATAATGTGAAGGGGTCACCATCGCTTCTGCAAGAACAAAGGAATGATAAGGAGCACCTTGACATCTGAAAGTCTCTAATCTTTAAAACAAGTGTCTATTGGAACTCATAATAATGTCTCTCAAACATATTTTTACTAACTTTTAAAAATAGATAAAAAGTGTATTTCAAGTCTCTTTATTGAAATCACCAAAGAAAGCAAACAACACGAACAAAATTAAACTCTCTTCTTGGGTACTACTGTAAATAACATAATGGGGAGAATGAAGATCTAAGAATTTGCTCTTTTAAAAAGGCATTTTAAAATTAGGTCAAAATAATATGTATACTTCAAGAACAATGCTATCAAAAAACATAAGCCCAAGCCATATAAATACATCCTGTTTGTATTGTTCGTGTCTGCCAAGTAAATCAACTCTATATTCTGGAAACAGCTTAAACAAAGCATCTGTAAAAAAGTGCACAATCAATAAAATAGTAATTAAACATAAGTTTTAGAAAAATATAAAAATAGTTAAAAATTTAGGTTATAAATTCCCAGAGGTTCTCCTTTCATGCACATGAATCTTATAAAAATGTTTAATATATAGAAATACAGACTATTAAATAGGAAAGAAAATACGCAGAGTCCGTTGGCTTCATTTCTGAATACGTTTTCCTTAGACTATGCCCATGACTGGGGATGTATAAACCAGAGTCAACACTATATCTTGTTAACTTGATCTAAATGCTCATCCCCTCTACTGGTCATTTTGTTTCTTTTCTGTTTTCACCATGAAGAACAATGGGAAGCAAACTATCAGGAAAGGT
Organism: Pedetes capensis; assembly: GCA_007922755.1. Taxonomy (NCBI): domain Eukaryota; kingdom Metazoa; phylum Chordata; class Mammalia; order Rodentia; family Pedetidae; genus Pedetes; species Pedetes capensis. Next base: position 6,386 of record VMDO01011494.1, on the reverse strand, counting down.
CTTTGGCTATTATCTCCTCATTGAAATCATTACAGGTATCTTGCCCCAGTCATCGATGTTCGGGGTTTTTCTTCTTTTGAGAAGGAAGGAGGTCCTAGTTCATCTGCTGATATTAGAGAGATAATCCATAGGTCTTGGTTATGAGATCACATCATGAGCATCACCATTAGGTCTCTGTTGCACAGCCAGGGGAGGCAGCGGCTTTCCATAAAAATCTATATAAATTAGGGAAACCCAAAATGCAAAAATATTTATGATAATCAAAATTTTAGACAGCTCATTATTTTCCAGCCAATATTTTCAAAAGTGTAAGACACATAGACAACCAGGTAAATTCTACTTGACTTAGTAAAAAGGTGCACCAAATGGATATATATATATTTTTAATTACACATTCACATTAGAACAGAATATAAAATATTCTCACCACTAAGGTCCTGGTAAATCAGTATATGTACACATGATGCTTTTATCCACTGGTGGTTACTTCAAGGTATTTTAGGAAAAATAAGTTGGACTCTTTTTTTTTTTAATACAATAATGTTTCCATATAGTTCAGTGATTTGACAAGTACTTTATACAAAATAGTCTTGCCTTTCATAATGAATTTCTATTTCTTAATTATAAATTGGATTATAAATGTAAAGGTACATGTTTAAGTCATCAGTAGGTAATTACTTTATGATGTGTTACCTTCAAATTGTTCTATATGCACAAAATGTATTGGAGAAATGATTTTTAAAACAATACAAATTCAAAGCAACTAGTAAGCTGCAATGATACCTTTATTTATTTTTAATTTTTTTTGGCGGTACTTAGGGGTTTCACCTAGGACTTTGCACATACTTTTCCAAGTATTCTGCCCCCTTTTTTATTTTTTTAATGTTGAAATAGAGTCTCACCAAGTTATGCAGGCTGCCTCTGGCCTCAAACTTGCATCTTCTTCTACCTCTACCTTCTGAGTCATTGGGATTAAAGGCATGCACCACCACCCGCAGCTTATGCCATAACAAATTTTAATGTAACCACATAACATAATGAGTTAAAGGTATGGATTTCAAAACTGAAGAGACTTAAGTTCAAATCTTGATTCTTCCACTTATTAGCAATGTGACCTTGGAGTATAGACTCCTTATGCACAAAACTGGGATATTGGTGTCCATGTTGTAAAGTTATTTGTGAGAATTAAAAATGGCGGTACATGTGATATGCAGTTTATTATTATTGTTATAATTAAATGACAAACGATATACTCAATTATTTTAATGAATTTAAAGATACTTTATACAAATCAAATCCAAATGCAAGAAATGTCTTTTTTTCCCTCCCAAGAAATTAGCTTCTTTTTTTTTTTTTTTTTGTGGTACTGGAGGTTGAACCCAAGGTCTTGTGCTTGCATGCTTTGCAAGTGCTGGACCACTGAGGTGCAGCCCCAGCCCATTCTTTTACTTTTTCAGACAGGGTTTCGCTAAATTACACAGACTGCCTCTGGTCTCGAACTTGCAATCCTCCTGCCTCTGCCTCCCGGGTCAATGGGATTACAGGCATGCGCCACTGCGCCCGGCCCAAAATTAGCTTATTTCCATAGTTGATTTTGTACTATTTCTTTGCTAGAAAATTGAATCATTCTATATAAAGAGGCTATAGCCATACCACCCTGGCATCTGATTCCATTTGGTCTCAGAGCTAAGTAGGGTTGTACCTGGTTAGTCTTCGGATGGGAGACTGCCTGGGAATACTGACTGCTATAGGCTGAGGAGATGGACCTGGCAGCCTACTCCCAAAACAATCAGCCATACAAAACCCCATGAATAGCAGAAAAGCACTGACATAGTGCCAGGCATGGCACAGTGTTGAATAGTGTTTCATTCTGTTGTACACAGGATCATTAAGAGTCAAACCCGACTTAACGGCACCTAATAACAACATACAAAGGAGATTTCTTATTGCCTTAATTATAGAGCATATAAATTGATCTCAGTGTCCAACTGACATGGCCAACTTATTTATCCATACACATTTTATAAAGTCTTTAAACTCTTTTAACATGAAAATTGAAGAGCAGTAAATCTACACATAAAACTGTATCTTCCTTCATAATTTTAAGATTTGAAAATATTCTTTATGTGTGGGTGTTTTGACTATCAGAATCTGACTCATTTCTAATATGTAATACATAATATGTAACATTGATAAGGTATAGATTGGGAGTATTCACAAGATTCTCTTTTTAAGTTGCTTCTCTGAATACATCTGTTTTACTTGTTACACTGAGCAGTCTTTGTAGGCAATAAAAGAAATTAGAAAAGTAGAATCGAATTGTTCCCAAGGTAAATGTCAACCATATAAGTAAGAATCTGCCTTAAAATTTCCCAATCTGACTATAGCAAAACTTTTTTTTTGACTCAGTAAATTTTAACTGCCAAACCAACTGCAGTTGATTTTTAATTATCTGCTCTTGTTCATCATGTATCTGCTGTCTACTTGCCATGAACCTTTTGTTAATTCATTTACAAATATAAAGAAAAAGAAATGTGTCCAAAGTTAAGAAAAAGAGGAGGATGCAATTATGTAATTGGTACTTAGCAAGACCTCAGATGAATATTTCATGATAAATCCAAAGAACCATTTAAGTTATATAAAATTTTAAAATTTGTTGTATTTGCTTTCTTTCTCAGTTAATAAAAGCAGAGTTGACTATACATTTTTAAAACATACAAATTAGGTACACTCATTTAAAATTTATAGAAAAAATAATAAAGGTATTTTAAAACTTACAAAGGTATAGTGTTTGCACTGAGGAACTAAAATTTATTAAATTCAGTGGCCTTAAACTTAACTAATTTATTATAATTCTTTCCTGGGAGTTATAAAAACAAACACAGAAAATGAAGCGGGGGGTTCTCTGCTCATGCAACCTCTTTTTCCAATTGTCCTTATTTATAATGCTTCCTCTGACTGCCAATGTCAATTATTGGCATCTCACTGAACATTCTTTCCCTTACAAAAAACAAACTATCCTTTTCTCAACTGTATTCGTTCACAAACAATTAGAGAGCCGTCTGTTACTCCTACTGTGTGATGACCTGAGGGGGTAGGAGTAGGAAATCTACTTACATATCCTCCCCTACTCAGCCACTTCAGCCCTTTCTTTGCTCCTGAGTGCCATGGTCCTTGAACTGACTTTCAGACATTTCCAAACAGGTAAGTCCATAAACACCTCTATATGTCTCTGCAAAATGGATTTTCTTCCTCCTCAGTACCTTTTTCCCCTTGACCCAAATTATATTCCTTTCCTCTTGCCCTCAACCCACAGCTCCATTCACCAAATATACTTATTACAATTGTCAAAATATTCTTTGCATACATTTTTTATTCTCCATTCCAATTTCCACTCCTTATTTCTTACTTTGACTACAACAGGTTCCTAACTGGGATTCTTATCTCAGGTGTAACCACCATCAAGTGTTGATTTCACATTGTGACAAAAATTATTTTTCTAAGCATCAAGTGTAATAACACAATTTCCATGCTTAAGATGAAAACTATCTCTTGAAAACTGTAGGAAGTCCAGACATCTTTATATGTCCAATCTTCATTATCTGGCCAAAGCCAGAATTCTATTTTCAATACTTTGTATAATTTAAAGTTTTCTTTCTTATCCACTCTACAAACATAAACCCAGGCCCAGTCACATGTAACTCTATGTTACTGTCTACATAAATAGTGTTCTTTCCTACCTCTCTAATTCTTCCCCACCCCCTTTGGAACAAGGTCTCACTGTGTAACCCAAGCAGCCTGGACTTGCTATGTAGTCCAGGCTGGATTTGCCACTATCCTCCTGTATCTGCCTCCTGAGTGCTGGGATTATAGGTGTATTTACCTGAGTCTTCTCATTCTTTGAAGATCTAATTCAAATGCCACTTCTAATTTTTGCACAGTACTTGCATTCTGCACCACATTACTTACTGTCATTTACACTACAGTAAGCCAAAATATTTTCTACTCTACTTTCTCCGCAGAGGTAGAATCTATCTTATTCATCTTGGTATTACAAATTTTTAGTTGGTGTCAAATACAAAATAGATGCTTATTAAATAATGAATTCAATAGGAAAATCTGTCCTGTCAGAAATTATTTTTATGCATACATACAGGTGTGTACATATAAACATACTAATATACAATTTTTAAACACTATTTAAATTGATAATGTATTCTAATGTACATAATTTCAGTGAAATAATAAAATAGGAACTAACCTATGATAGTAAAAATATTATAAAAGTCAGTAAATAAAAAGATATTTGATTCTACTAGAAACAATATATTAGTAATTCTCATATAGACTGAGAACAAACCTTCCTATCTTTAACAATATAACAATAAATCTTACAATTTTCACTAATAATTATAAAGAGATATTTCATTATTGACCTATAGTAATCTGAAAAAGAAAGCAAATAGCACACTTACATATTTTTGGATAAAATAGTTCATAAAATTTGATGTAATTTGATATAATGTCAAATTGTATGGTAACTCTAACTTTCTTCTAGTAAGTCATCTCCTTAGGAAACAAAGTTCTAGAATAAGTTAATACAGAGCCATCAAAAAGGGAATTGGATGCTGTTAATGAATAAGTTTACTGAGCTGCAATTATATAACTATTATTATTCTGCATTTTAGAAATAATGAAAAAACCTAAACAGATGGTCAGTAATCACATTTCTACCTGTTGTATAAGTTGTTCTCTATGACTCCCAACTATCTCTTTCTTAGTTTTCAATTCTTGGAGTTCTAATGTCACAAAATGGCTGGACTATAGCTATGTTTATTTAATTCCTTCAAAGAAAATTGTTCCTTTGATCACGAAACCCATCATGACCTCTTTTTAAAAAAATTGTTTATTTATTTTCTTTGATGATACTAGGGGACTGAACCCAGGGCATGGCGCTACTTTTGTAAAGACTCTACCACTAGTCTGCACCCCCAGCCCCCACTTTTTAAAAATTTTCTATCTTGAGATAGGGACTTGATAAGTAACACAGGCTGCCTCTGGCCTCAAACTTGTGATCCTTCTCCCTCCACCTCCTGAGTCACTAGGAGTACACACGTGAGCCTTCTGCCAGGAACTTTCTATTTAGCTGAACTGCATTTGGTTGACTGATTTGATCTCTGCTTTTATAGACTCTGTTGATTTTCACTTCATTTTAATATTCAGCAGGCAGGTGTCTTATTAGGAACAGAGACAGAAAAATTATGTGTCATCACAGAGTATACTGAGCATCTGCAATATCCAACAGTTTTCTAACATTGTATTACTATAATGTTTCATATTTAAATTTTTTAAAAACTTTTCCTTTTTTATAACTATTTGCATAAGGATATCATGGATAAGCACAAGAACGATTCTTTTTATCTCTGGCTTCTAACGTACAGGTCCCCAACCTCTGAGCTGCAGACTGTTACCAGTGTGTAAGTGTCAGGTGAACACATGAAGCTTTGTCTGTATTTACCCAATAAATGTAATGCACTTGAATCATCCCAAAACACTCTCAATCCCTGGTATATGGAAACATTGTCTTCTGTGAACCAGTCCCTGCTGCCAAAAGGTTGGGGATTGCTCATCCAAGGTAAAGAAGAATCAAATTATATAGATGCAAAGTGTATTTAAAAATAATAAATTAAATACAATGGAAAAAAAAGCAAGTATAATGAAAATGGATGGCAGTGGATTTGAAGGCTTCTAAAAGTAAAATATTAAACTTGATGAAGTTATGAGGTAAAGAAAAGTGGATGTAATATCTATAGATATTTAAAAACAGATCCTTTTGCATTACCATTATGACGTGTTTCACCAAGAGGCTCAAGTTTTGGAAGTCTAGTGACTTTTGGGGTTCCCCAGCCAACTAAAGAAAAAGAAAAACATTTAGAAGCACTGTTAAATGAATGTTTCTTTAGGTCAACTGAAAAGATCCCTTCCTCCACAGAAGTGTTCATAATATTGACTATTGATTCAAATGTACTGAATGACACAATACTGAATAGCCATGAATCCATTTTAAATGACTTCTATTTCAAATGTAACTATAGGCTACTAACATCTGCTTTTTTACTTATCTTTAATAAAAAATATATGCCTTTTCACCACCATCATAATTAAGCTTTAGGCTATCATTGTAACCCATAGTGGAGGCTAAAAGAAATGTTTTCTTGTGAAATGGAATACTTAAAAAAAAATCATTTTAAAATTCCTTTAAAATATTATCATTTAAAGCCTTGTAGCTAGGCTACATGGACACTACAAACATATTTATTTAATCATCATATATTTATTGAGTACCTATAGTAACTGAGGTATTGTGCTTAATGCTGAATAATTAC
>VMDO01011493.1:37330-66667 GCA_007922755.1 Pedetes capensis | reverse complement strand
CTATATAGTAAAAGATAGAGAAGACTTGGATGGGAAACTTAGATAGGAAGGGGGGAGGGGGGAAACATAGAGGAGGGTAAGGGGTAACCTATATGAATAATGCTTATCAAATTGCATATATGAAAATTGTCACAACGAAAAGCATGTCAAAATGAATCACATTATGATGTACATTAAAAATTTCTAATAAAAAAAACAAAAACAAAACAAAACAAAACAAAAAAAACACTGTCAAGGCAGATGTGCAGGTTTGGTTAGTGTCTGGATGAGGTAGGTTTTTGACCACCCAGGAACAGCCCATGTTGGGAAGTTTCACATCCCTGACCCAGGTTGGCTTTCACCTGGTGAGTAAAAAAACAAAGCTCAGCTAGATAGTCTCTATCTTATCCCTGCCTCCCTGGAGAATTTCACTGTATTTTCTTACTTAATATTCAGATCTCTTTCAATAATACCACGATTATTTTTTTAATTGTTTTGCATTTTGTAATTTTAAAGTCAATTTTAGGTCACCTTATTTGTTGTTGTTAGGTGCTGTTAAGTCGGTGTCTGACTCTTAGCAACCCTACATACAACAGGCAAAACACTACTGTCAGTGCTTCCCTGCTATTCATAGGGTTTTTGATGGCTGATTGATTTTTGGGAGTGGGTTGCCAGGTCCTTCTCTCAAGTCTACAGCACCTGGTGTTCCCAGGTGGTCTCCCATTCAAATACTAACAAGGCCCCATACTGCTTAGCTTCTGAGATCTGGCAGGATCAGATGCCACAGTGGTATTCTAGGACAGGAGTATGTTTGTCAAATATTCCATTTTAGGTTCCATTTCCCAGGTGGAAAAAAGAGGTTCATGTATGGAAAGAACCAATGGCAATCTCTAGAATGACATACCTTTAAGTAACCCTGTAAAGTGGTTTATTATCTATTTTAATCAAATGAGGAAATTTGAATTTTGAAAAATTCCATGAATTGCTCTATTTACTCAGCTAGTAAATTTTTAAAGATTAGATTAGTACCCAATCTCAGATTTTCAAATTCCATTATTTTCTTCTAAAAATGTGTGTTTAGTTTTACTATGTTGTTCATCAGGCTTTAAAAATGAATATCTGTACCATGTCATTAGGTACTCAGCCTTTCCCTTGTTCAGTTGTCCAAGCCAGTGCTTTGTACTTAGCACTCTGAAGACTTCTGGCATGGAAGAGGCAGAGAAAAGAACTCAAGAATATCACATGTGAAATGTGAAACTCACTTTTTTTTTTCTTTGAGATTTAATCTTACTATGTTGTTCAGGCTGATCTCAAACTCATGGGCTACTCAGTCTCCCAAGTAGCTAAGACTATACTTGCATGCCACCACATCATTTCTCTGTGTCTGATATTTTTAGGGTTCCTTGGAATATTATGTTATACTGTAAGCCAGTCTTCTTTACTGGCCTTATTTCAATGAATGCCAGTCTTTTCTGTTCTACCCTGGGTGTCCCCCACAACTGTTGCTTTCAGTATGTTTGGAGTTGGGGCAAAATCTATGCCCACATCAATTTGCTAACAATATGTTGAAAGCTTAATATGCATGGTCTCAGTTGATCTCTGTTGTGGCCATGGAAATGGACATTGAGATTTGAAGGCGGGAATTATACCATACATAAGAAATGTCTCTCTAAATGCACAAGAGAGAGGGACATATTACTTGGAAACAAAGAAACATACCAAGTTGAGTATCTGTGGCTTAAGTTTCTGGTTATACTTAGAGAATTCTGAGTTGGTTTGCATTAGATTTCTTACTTCCCTTTTAAAGGAAAAAGAATACCCAATAGCACCACTCATTTAAAAGCTGGAAGGTTTTCTTGGATATCAAGCAGCACTTTCTAAATCATATTTGGCTTATTCAAGTGTAAAGGGATAAGAAATGCTTGAATTCTGCTTTACTTAAAGCCCACCTGGGTTTAGTAATAAATGGAAAACATCCTACTAAATACATTGAATTGTTTTGGAACTTAAACATTTGAAAAAGCATTTGTGATATTTGAGAATGCCCAAGTCAGTTTCAATTTCACTCTGGACATTTTCTAAGTACCTTATTACCATCATAGTTTTATTATTCTAGGCATAGAAACAGTAGGGTTTTTTTTTTTTAAAGACTAAAAGTGATACAAAAAAGATGAACCTGGAGAGGATAAAAACCAACTCTCAAAACCCTTTTTGGGAAGTTTGGAAGAGTAGCTCAGTGGTGAAGTCTGTGAGGGTACTTGAGGTCCTGGGGTTAATACCTTGCACCAAAACAAAACACACATCTAGTTCCCTTTCAGGGTGCAGAGAGTGGGACAGAATGAACTTGTATGGGTAATAAGGTAAAGGTATTATGAAATATGCCTAATGAACTACATCGCAGGTACATTCACCTGTATTTAGTTGTTTGTGTTACTATTGTCCAACTTATTTTCTTAAATAGTACTTTCATTATGTTGTATTCCTGCTCAAACACTTAGCCTGGCTCCTCATTGTCCACTGAGTCAAGTCTGAGTTTCTTTCTCTGGGTATCACAGCTATGTAGAATAATATTCAACCTGATTTTCTGTTGTTGCATGAAAGATGGTGTCAGAAAAAAGCCCAGAATATTACTGGAGATGAGCCAACTCATCCTAGGGTCAGGCTTCTATTTGTGTTTTGTTTTGTTTCGTATTGTTTTGTTCTTGGAGACAGGGTCTCTCCATGTAGCCAGACTAGCTTGGAACATATGATCCTCCTGTCTTGGCCTCTCAAGTGCTAAAATTATACCACCATGGCCCATAGTGTCAAGCTTCTTTACTTGATGGGTTCACAAAGATGGAAGAGGCATTGAACGCATAGTTCCTGGGAGTGCTGAGAGCCCATATGGGTTACTGAGGTAGGGATCAAGGTCCATCTTCCTGATCTTAGTAAAAATTGGGGGACTTGGCCACAGAAGCTTGGTAGAAACCCTATTATTAATGCTGGAACACAAAGGCCAGAGAGTAACTGACTGTGATATAGGATATGCAGTCCTTCAAGCTGTTGCACAAGGGCCCTGAGTATGAAACAGCAATAATTCTAACAGTGGAAGGACCCTAAAGGTGAAGATGAAGGCCATGGGGTTCCAGAGCTGGAAATCAGGAGGCAGGGGGTAAACCCTTTGCTTGTCAAATGACTTATTTTATGTCAAATCAGTGTACTCATGCCTGGGACTATCTGGTAGATTGGAGGGAAGGGCCAGGAGGATTGTATTTGCATAAAAAACCAGTATGATATCTAATGCACAGATTTTCTCCAACCAAAGGGTAGAGAGAGTGGGTGATTATGAATTCATTGTGAGCTGTCACTCTGTCATCAGCTCAGCTTCCATAGATTTAAGTCTGAGCCTAGGTTAAGAGGAAGTTGCAAATAAAAACTGAAGGAATTATTCTCTTGCAAAATAAAAATTGGCACTATATTGAGACCAGTGCACAGAACAATCCAGAGTTCAGAAGCTTTCCTAAATACAATAAAAGGCACATGAAAGCTTTGCGGCATTTGGGGACTTTTAGAGGAGACATTATAAGTTTTTCTTTTAATTGATGACTCTAGCACAGTTGAGATTTTATCTGGAAAAGACACAGCCATCTCTCAAAATAATTATAATATGATCATTCTACATCATCACTGCATATTCTTCTATAATAAACTTTTTTCTTCTCACTGTAAAAATCATAGGAAACTTGCATTGTCTGGGGTTTAGTTCAGTTGGTAGGGTGCTGCTCCTCACTCTCTGAGGACTCAGATTTGATCCCCAGCATCGAAGAGATGAGAGAATGATGTGGCAATTCACTCCCCAAGCAATCTCCAGACAATCAGCCACTGAAAACCCTATTTCCTTCAAGTATCATATTTAAAAGAGAAATGTCTTTTCTTCTAAAAAATTGGAATGTGTTGTTCATTATCTAACTTGACTCATGCTTACATGCTGACCTCATGTTATCAAATGCAAAAGTCATTGATCATGTGACCTTGGTATCATGATTTGAATATAAAGTGTCCCTCAAAGGTCATGCACGTTAATGTTTGGTCCCTAGATGGTGGCACTGTTTATGGAGGTCATGAAACTTTGGATGGTGGGTCTTAACTTTGTGGAAGTCATGTCACTGGGAGTGGGTCCTTGGAGGTTTTACCCTGGACCTATGGCTCAGGTCACTCTCTGTCTCTGGTATGTCATCTATGAGGTCATCTGAGATAGGCCTGCTGTTGCTGCTGCCATGCCTCCCTTGCTGCCATTATGGACTGATTCTGTCAGCTCCCAATAAATCTCTTCCCCCATAAGTTTGTTTGGGTTGTGTTTTTGGTTACAGTGATGACAGCTGACTAATACAGAAAGGTGGTACTGGAGAGTGGGTCATTGCTATGAAAACTAACCATGTGGTTCTTAGGCCATTTTTGCCACTTGCTTGTAGGAGGAGTTTGGAGGCATGGATGAGAGAAACCCTGGAGTGGCTGAGGGTAGTTCTGTACACCACTGTTGTTGATAGAACGTAGATGGTGCTCACAGGACTTCAGAGGAAAATGAGGACTCTATCGGATACTGGACTAGAGGCTGTCCATGTTATATTCCAGCAAAGAGAATGTCTGCATTTTGCTCATTTCCTATAGACTTGAGTGAGGCTGGATTTAAAAGTCATGGGCTAATTAAGTTGGTGGAGGATATATAAAAAGGCTTAATATTCAGGCTGTATGTTGGTTTTTGCTGGCTGCTTTTAGTCAGATTTACAATAAAAATATAGAGCAGAAAACACAGAAAAAAGATCTGAAAAATGTGCAGTTTAAAGAGCGAAAAAGCTATGGCTTGTTTAAAGTTACTGTGGACAGGGGTAGTTTGGGCCAGGAGGCCTTAATTATTAAAGAGATAAACTGCAGTGAAGGAAGGAGTCAACCTTCTCCTTGGGACAAAAGAAATTAATTCAGGTAGAAGGAGTATGCCACATCCCTCCTATCTAAGGCCCCAGGCAGACCCCTCCCATGAAAAGGGCATGTCTGAAAAGCTATCCACTGATTTAAATAGGGCATGTCTGAAAAGTGAATGCCTCAAGAACACTCTACTGAAAGGGGGCTCCCCAGGGTAATGGTTTTTCTGCCTGGGCATACAGAGACCACTGCTGCAATTTAAAAGGACCCAACTACCTCTTGAGATAGTAGTAACCCTTGGCAATACCAATGTAGTGTTTGTTTTACAGGCATGCAAAATGTAAGAATTAAAGGGTTATGAAGGCTGCCACTTAGGTTCCAGAAGATAGAATGCAATACTAGGCACTGTGTACCAAGGTCTAGTGTCCTGGGGAAAGCCCCTAAAGGGCTGATATGTAAAGTTTTGAAGATGGAGCCCAAGTGGCAATAGTGACCCCAGGATGCTGGACATGTCAGCACCTTCACATATTTGCCAGGGGAGGGAAGCTGCTAGAAAAAAGTGGAGCCAGCCCAAGAGGACTCTTTGTACTGCAAATGAGAAGACCACAGGGGTGGAGCTGCTCAAGCCTGTTTGAGCACAGATGATGCCAGATACCAGTAGATGTCCGTGTGCCAGATGCCAAACTGGAACTGACCAAATTTACTTGTCCAGTGGGATACCAGTCTTGCTGAGGTCTGATATTTCCTTTCTATGCCCTTATTCCTCCCTTTTGAAATGAGGATGCTTACTTTGTGCCATTATATGTTGGAAGTATGTAATCTGTTTTTTCTTGTTTTTGTTTTGATTTTCAGGGGCCCACAGCTAAGGTGCCTTGAGTTTCAGTGGAAATTTGGACTTGGACTTTTTAATACAGTTGAGATTATTAAGAATTAAGGGACTTTTAAAGTTGGACTAAAATGAGTTTTGCATTGTGAGGTGGCCATGGACCTTAGGGGGCCAGGTTTTAATATAAAGTGTACCCCAAAGGTCTGTGCTTTAAGGTTTGGTCCCAGCTGGTGGTACCATTTTTGGAGGTCATACTTTGCAAGTGCTCTACCACTTGGCTCCATCCTGAGCCCATTTTTACCTTTTGTTTTGAGACAGGGTCTCACTGAGTTATAGAGGCTGCCTCTGGCCTCAAACTTGCAATCCTCCTGTCTCTGCCTCCCAAGTTGCTGGGATAACAGGCATTTGCCACGGTGCCTGGCTTAACAGTGATGGTTTCAAAGGCATATTCATTATCTTAGTATGCTTTCTGCTGCTATAACAGAATATCGCAGAATGGGTAATTTATAAACAATAGAAGTTTATTTAACTCATGGTTATGGAGGCTGGGAAATTCAAGAGCATGACATTGGCGAGGGGCTTCATGCTTTGGCATGACATGGTGGAAGGGTGAAGAAAGGACAAGAGAGCAAGAGTTTGAACTCATAGCCTTAACCTCTTTCATAACATGCATTAGTCCATTCATGAAGGTGGAGCTCCCCTGACCTAAATATTGCCCATTAGGCCCCACCTGTCAATATAGTCACATTGGAGATTGTTCCCAACACATATTTTTGGGGGGGGCATATTCAAGCTATAACAATGGTAGGATTATAATTAATTTAACAAAAGAAGTTAAGTGAGAATTTGATCTGGAGTCCTGGGCCTAATATAAAATGAAATAGTACCATTTTGCACACACAAATTCTTTCATTCTCATCACGACACTGAGTGGTAATTTTATGTGGCTACCTGGAAGTCAGAAAGGCTCCTCCAGGCCTCCATCACACAGCCAATACCTGATTGGTTGAACTCAGGCCCCCAGATTCCAATTATGATCATTCTCCACCTTAAGGTTTCCAATTATGATCATTTTCCACCCTAAGGTTTTTGTTTTTTGTTTTTTTTTTTTGTTTTTTGTTTAGATATAAAGTTTTCTTTCTTGAGTTTCTGATGACTGACTTACTGATTTAAATTTTTGGTAGTATACCAAAATTTAATTCACATAACCCCTAATTTTTCTCCCTCTTAAATCAGTTATATATTTGATAACTTGATGCTCTCATACTGGTCATGAAGTCCCTATTCATGTTTGGTTTTCATTTTAGTTCACTTTTTTTTTTTTTTGCTCTGCATGTTTATTTTGGATAGATTTTATTGCTTTGTCCTCAGGATTTTTAAAAATATACTCTGATATTTTCTTCCACAGAATCTGATCTACTGTTAGATATTATTCAATAAAACTTTTCATCTCAAAAATTATATTTTATTCCTATTTACGTCATCTATTTATTTCCTCCTTATGCTCATGTTTTCCTTGATATACTTTAATATTTGTAATATATTTATAATAGCTCTTTAAGATGTGTTCCTGCTAATTTTGTTAGCCCTGTCAATTCTGAGTCTGCTTCTGTTGAATGAGTTTTCTCTTTGTTGCGGACCACGCTTAAAAATATTTACTTATTTCTTTATGTTCTAGTATTCTAATGTGTTTTACTAGATACCAGACATTGTGAATCATATCTTTGTCTGCCAGTTTTTGTTGTTTGCCTCCAAAAAGTGTTAAAATATTTTTTAAAGAAAGCTAAGTTAGTTGCAGATCCATCTGACACTTTTAGGACCTTCTAGGTGGGTCTAGAGTAGCTTTATCTCAGACATGATTCACCTCCACTTTTAGAGTGTAGTCTTTTGTGTCATGTGTATTCAATATGGTCTCTCTAATTTAGGTGGAAGAAAATTGAATAATTTCTAGTCCTTGATGAGCACTAGGAATTATGTTATAGCTACCATAGTATTTGTTCTTTTCTAAAAGGTATTCTTGCCCATAAAATATACTGATTAATGTTTAGCTAATTACTCAAGAAAACTTCAGCCCAAATATTTGGACCTCTTAGCTATTTGTTGTTTTCTTCTCTCAGAGTCTCTCTTCTATCAATTTTGGAAACGTCAGCTTTCCTGAACACAGATATTCACCTCCTAAACTCAACAAAACTACTTATATTTGTTTAGATTCCTTGTCCATGCTACTATCTTGAAATTGCCTTAGGCAGGTATAAAAAGGTCTCATCCTCTTGGGCTTACTTTCTCATATATATACTTTCTCAAATATATATATATACTTGAGAAGTATATACTCTCAAGTATATATATATACTTTCATATATATATATATATATATATATATATAGAGAGAGAGAGAGAGAGAGAGAGAGAGAGAGAGAGAGAGAAACAACTAAAACTAGCAGCCAAAGGTACAAAATTCACAATGTCTGACATCTAGTAAAATACACTAGAATATAAAAAACTATCTATCTTTCTTATATTTTGTACCATTCATAGTTCCTTATCATTTTACAGTGAGTCTATCCTCTGCTATTCCTTTGTCACCAGAAGCAGATATCAATAATGACTTTTTTTTTTACATGAGCAACAACTGATTCTTAAGGTTAAAGATGTAGAGCTTATCATTTGGTTCTCATTTTATATATCTATCTGGTTAATTTTTATTTCTACTTGGAACTTAAATATCTAAATGTTCATATTCCTTGAAACAGAACTTTTAATTTCTACACCCTCATCCAAAGTGTTCATCCTTTGGTCTTTACACCATTTTAGTAAGTAACACCAATAGCCATCAACTTGTTCAAGCCAGTAACCTAGAAGTCATTGTCAGTCCAGGTCTTTCCTTCACATCTCATATTCACCTAATTGTCCTGTCAGTTTGATGTGTAAACTATGCCTCACATCTGTTCATTTCTTTTCATCTTCAATGACAACAACTTGGTCTATCACCTACCATCCAATTATTATAACAACATTTGTAATGATTTTTTCCAACTCTGTGTCTCTTTCATACATTCTATATATGATAGCAAGCCTGCAGCCGTAGCCCTAAGGCATCTGATCCCATTAGAACTCAGAAGCTAAGCATGGTCAGGCCTGGTTAGTACTCGGATGGGAGACCGCCGGGGAACACCAGGTGCTGTAGGTTTGGGAAACAGACCTGGCGACCCACTCCCAAAAATCAATTCACCATTGAAAGCCCTATGCACAGCAGAGAAGCACTGACAATAGTGTTTCCCCTGTTGTACAGAGGGTTGCTATGATTTGGATACCGACTCGATGGCACCTAACAGCAACAACAACATATATAATAGAAAGTAAAATCTTCCAGAGTATAAATTAATGATATTATTCTACTTAACACTGTCAATGGCTTCTTTTGCATACATAATAAGACTCAGACTCCTTAATGAAAACATGCACAGCACCAGAAGATCTAGCTCTTGTCTGCCTCATCAGCTTCAAGCTTCACCACTATCACCATTGTTCATTGTGTTTAGACTATACAGTTCTCCCTGAAATTATTCATGTGCCATTTATCACCATAGGACCTTTGTATATGAATTTCCTGTCCTAGAGTATCCTTTCCCTGTTCTTCTGAGCAGCTTGTTGTTGTTTGGTTAGTTGGTTTTGTTTTGTTTTTCTTTTTTATTATTAATTTTTATTAGTAATTTTTAAAGTTGCTGTACAGCTTAATGAGTTTCATTATGACATTTCCATACATGCATATCATTGTACATTGCTCATGTTCAACTCTCCTGTTACCCTCTTGTTTGCAGAAAAATGGATGGAATTAGAGATCATCATTTTAAGTGAAATAAGCCAGACCCAGAAAGACAAACATCACATTTCCTCTCATATATGGACACTAAATTTAATATATATTCAGTATTTTAATATATGGCCTGGGGTTTAGCTCAGCTGGCAGAGTGCTGCTTTTCACTCTCTGAGGACCTGAGTTTTATTCCCAGCACCGCCAAAATGGGAGAAGGATGTGGCAATCCACTCCCAAAGCAATTCCGAAACAATCAGCCATTGAAAACCCTAAGAGGGTTGCTATGAGTTGGACCTGACACGATGGCACCTAACAACAACAGCAATTTTAATATATTTGTCATGAAAAATTGCAGCTTATATACAGCCTTCTCTGAGATTTCTTCTATGACCAATTCATTTAAGAAATTCCCTCCTAATTCATTGTGATATATCAGTCCTTTGTTTCCTGCAGGAAAGTATGATTTCCTATTATTAATTTGTTAATTTGACTTTTTTTTGCCCTTCTTCCCCATTAAACTATTTCCAAGTTTGACAGGGTAGAAACTTGTCTGTCAAACTTACTTATTTTTGGTCTTCTAATGCCTGCAGAGGTGCTTGCTTCTGTCATCATCCAGGCTTTCTTTCTGGGGGAAGTTTTCAAGCTACAGAACTTAGAAGGGGAAACCAAATAGAGACAGGCCACTTTACTGAGTTGAGAAAATAAACATCTTAGTTCATTGAATTGGAGGCTACTAGAATTGGTTAGCAGAAATAGTGCATTAGATCAATACAGAGAAGATAAAAATAGGTGAGAATAGAATGAATGGATACATCTGATAAGACACTCTATAAGATACATTTATGGAAAACAAAATGTAATATACAGTGGTGAGCCCACATTAGCACAGTGTTTATCTTAGCACTCAATACATTATTGTTGAATCAGTCAAAATCAATAGCAGCCTTTAATACATGGTGCTTCCTCTTCCTGTTGGAGAACATTAGACTGATGACTCCATCTTTTTTCATAACAGATCATGGGAATGCAGTTTGACATGTCTCATTGACGCTGACCATAGAGTGAACAAGGCTGTCTAAAATACTGAAGCAAAACACTGTCCTCATTCTTCACTGTGTTTCCCATTTTTTCTGAAAGTGAGAGTCTATATCCAGTATTAGAAATACAATTCTTGGGCTGAGGGTATAGCTCAGTGATAGAACACTTACTTTGCGTGTTTTCTAATCCACAGCCCTGTGAAACTAAACAAAACGAAACAAAACTACCATTCTCACTATCATTCTGTGGGACATCACATTATATTCTATATCTAAAATTCAGGGTCTTAGAGAATCCCCAAATGCTTTCTGATGTTATCTTCTAGTATACTATGTATATATAGAAACTACCTCACATTTAGACACTTTCATCCATACCCCATCCCACAGCCATGTACATTCCTACTCAAGCAACAGGCTATGGAAAGTGCGAAGTTTTCAGGAATATAAAAACTATTCCTAGTAAAAATCATCTTTTTTCCTTCTTCCCAGTCACAATATTTCAAAAACAGATAACATTAGTGTTCCCTGTTATTTTGAGATCGGTTATTTTTGATCCTTTTAGTTTCTTCCTGTTATTTTTTGGGAAAGGAGACTATTTATTTGACTTCCAAGAGATTCCAAACACCATTCTAGAATCTTTGTAATTATAAACTTTCAGTTACACATAACTGCCATATTATCCTTAAGAAATATTTATTGTTGACCAAATCTTATAGACCAAAAATTGAAGTTCAGAGAAATTAAATATTTGCACATGTATGCACAACTGGTAATTGGTGGAGCTCAGGATGGAACCTTCTTTCAAACTATTGATAGGAAATTTTATTAATCCTAGAGAATTGTTTGGCAATTCCGTTATGAAGCAATCTTGACATGATAAATATAGTCTTCATGAGTTGGGGCTTGGTATAGTGATCAATGAATGTTCCACATCCTGTTTTGAAATGACAAACTTCTTCTATCCATGTATACCATGTATACGCACTTTGAGGTTTGTTAGACAGGTATCCTAATAGTTTCTCTGCACCTTATTGTGTTAACATTGGTTCATTTTTCTCCTCTGTTTTCTTGCCTGTGGGCAAAACAACATGAAAATATTCTTCATCAGACTTTTTACTTCTTTTAATCAATTGAAGTTTTCAGATTTTGATTCAGAGAATACCACATCAGGAACTTTAGAATTGTACTTACATTTATTTAATAAATATTTAGTAAAACTTTACCTTGTGTCAGGCATAATTCCAAGTATATGGAGTATTGATGGGAAATGAGGTTCCAAGACCATTAGAGCATATTTTGGTTAGGGGAGGGAGAGATAAAAACAATAATTACATAAAATATAATATTATAATCATAAAAACAAGTATTGTAAAAATAAATAAACAGGACTATATAATAGTGAATTACCAGAGAAAGGTTACTTTATGTTAGATAATGAGGGAAGATTGAGTGTCTCCATGATTGATTAGACTGTTTTGCATAAGTTATATGGGGGAACTGAAGTCCAAGACAATTAAGTAAATTATTTATGAGTACATACATAAACTGTTAACAGTTAAATTAGGATTAGAGTCTAAGTTCTGAAGTTCTTCTTCTTTTAAATGAGCATTGCTGTCTGTTGAAATAGGTTTTCCACTTCAAAATCGTCTTGAAAAGTCTGGTCCTTTCCATTTTTTTTTTTTTTTCCCAGCATCAGGGTGGGAGATTGAAGGCAGGACCTTGCACATACTTTGAATGCTCTACTACTGGCTGCAACCTCTGCCTCTTTTTTATTTTTTATCTTGAGATAGCATTGCTGGCCTTGAACTTGGAATCTTCCTGCCTCTACTTGTTGAGTCACTGGGATTACAGATGTGCATCACCACACTGACACTTTCAAATGATTTTTAGGCTTATTTGCAAAGTTTCACCAAAATTAACTTGTTGGAATTTTAAAGTTGAATTTATTGATTAATTTAGGAAAAATTGTCATCATTACTGCATTTTACATTGTAAAAATTGGGTATCTCTTCATGTGTAAAGATCATCTTAAATATTTCAGTAATGTTTATAATTTACTTATTAAAAATCTTATGTTTGTTTTGTTATATTCCTAGACATTTTATAGTTTGGCTTAATAACTGGAAATTGTATATATTTTAAAGTATATTTCAAATTATTTTGTAGTGGTATAGAGGAATGAGGGTAATTGGCTTTTTATATTTGTCATTTATCCACCTAGTAAACTTGCGGAAATTCTTATAAGTTTTAAAGTTTGTCTAATGTTTTTCTTGTCCATACATCACCTTTTATTTACTTGTTTATTCTCTCTTTTTCTTAAATTGTTGTTGTTGTTGTTGTTAGGTGCTGTTGAGTTGGTATCTGACTCATAGAGATCCTACATACAACAGGGGAAACACTATCGTCAGTGCTTCTCTGCTGTTCATAGGGTTTTCAATGGCAGATAAATTTTTCAGAGTGGGTAACCGGGTCCTTCTCCCAAGCCTATAGCACCTGGTATTCCCAGGCGGTCTCCCATCCAAGAACTAACCAGGCCCGACCTGCTTAGCTTCTGAGATCTGACAGGATAGGATGCCACAGGGCTAAGGCTGCAGGTTTTTCTTAAATAGTCTTGACTAATATTTGTCTGCCTGCAGCTGTAGCCCTGTGGCATCTGATCCCGTCAGATCTCGGAAGCTAAGCAGGGTCTGGCCTGGTTAGTACCTGGATGGGAGACCGCCTGGGAACACCAGAAGCTGTAGGCTTGGGAGAAGGACCTGGCAACCCCCTCCCAAAAATCAATCTGCCATTGAAAACCCTATGAACAGCAGAGAAGCACTGACAATAGTGTTTCCCCTGTTGTACAGAGGGTCGCTAATGAGTCGGATACCGACTCGACGGCACCTAACAACAACAATATTTGTCTATGGGAGAAGGATCTGGCAATCCACTCCCAAGGCAATCCCGAAACAGTCAGCCATTGAAAAACCTGAGGGTCGCTATGAGTCGGATACTGACTCCACGGCACCTAACAACAACAACAACAATATTTGTCTATGATTTTTACAAATATCTAGTATGTGATGCCATTGACTTTTTAAATCTATATTCTGATAATCTTCTTCAGTTGTGAATTTGACATATTTACATTTATTATAGTTACTAATATTTGGATTTTTAGAGGCCAAATGATGATTTCATAGAGATAATCAATAGCTCCTCTGAGTGTTCTAGACTTACAATATAACTCTTTATCATCCCTCCTATCTTTTGTACCATTTTGTTATGGATATTAGTATTGACTAATTTTTTGACCAAATTTGTCATTATGTTTATTTTTATATAGTCAATGCACACTTGGATTGATCAAAATGGCTATTAATTTCATTGCTTATCTTTTTTTTCTAGTATTCCATTCATTTTTATATATTCAATTTCCTTCTTTATAGATACACATCTTTTGATGTTTCTTTCATAGCGTGTCCCTTTGTGATAAAATTTCTGGTTTTTTGTTTGTTTGTTTGTTTTGTTTTGTGGAAAATATCTTGATTTCATCCCTGCTCTTACATGATAATTTAGGTGGACAGAAAATTCTACATTGACAGCCATGCTCTCTCAGTATCTTGAATATTCTCTAATCTTTTTTGATTTTTTTCCTTGTGGTACTAGGGGTTTGAACTCAGGGCCTTGCACATGCATGGCAAGTACTCTACCACTGAGCTGCACTCCCAGGCCCTTTTTTATTTTTTATTTTGAGATAGGGTCTTGCTAAATTACACAATCTGTCTCATGCTGAGAGCTCACAGTTCTCTTGTCAGCCTTTAGAGTCACTGGGATTACAAGCATGTGCCACTGATCCTGGTGTGCTTTAAAATTTATATCCTTAATCTTTTTTATATTTTCCACCTCTTTTATTGTTGTCTTCTTGTCAATGTCCTCTGCTCTGCTTTTAGTTTGTGCAAAATACCAAAATACTTAGTTTTTATTTTTATTCATTTATAAACACCAGATATGCTTTATCTTATAAATAACCTGTGTCATCACCCAGGTGCTGGGATTTCTTGGGCCTTTTGCTGTCTCTTATATGTCTTTGGAGAATATTGTTTTATAGCTTGAGTTCTAGACACAGACTATCTTGGCTTAAATCCTCACTCCATCACCTACTACTTTTGATATCTCAGGGACATTGCATGGCTTCTCCACAGTATAATGGAGACATTATTTGGATCAACCTTAGAAAGTACTTGGGTATCTATTAAGCACTCAGTGAATGTTAGCTATTATAGTATTTTCCATATAAAATAACCATTCAGTGACCTTGACATCACAAAAATATGTACATTTGAAATGAATTTTCATGAAAGATAAATTTTAAATGTTAAGTTTAAATAGGAGGAAGAATAACTGAAAAAGGAAAGAGATGAACTCTTTAGGCAGAACATAAATGCATAAATACAGAGTGCATTTGAGATATGTAGGGTTTCTGTTCTCCACCCCACATCCTCTCAGCCCTCACATACCAATGCTTAAGATCCATTTGCTATGTCAGGCACTTGCAATGCTCTGCTTGATGACTTTCTCTTGACCTGGACACTGACTAGTTGAATTTATGGCTCTTGGGAGTAGGCTTCAGGCAATGATGGATGGCATTGTATGATAAATACCTTATTGTATTACCTTTCAAATATGATAATTCTAAATTATGTTCTAACTGAGCACTAGTTACCTTCTAAGATTATTTGCCTCACAGCATATCCTGGCAAGTTTGTTTGCCACCTGATCCTACTTTATTACACAGCTATCCATCCTTCTTTAAATACTGCCAAATAAACTGTGTACTCTCACACTTTTTAGAGACCATTTTGGACAAAGATAATAAATAAGAAGGAATCTTGTACAGTTTGAGTATTTGGAAAGTGGAATATGTGAGAGCATATGAGCATGTGAGCGAAGAATATCAGTGTAAGTGAATTAGGAAGAAAAGTTTGTGAACATTATCAAGAAGGTTGGCTAAGAAAGTAAAACATGGTTGATACTTCAAGTATTCCCTTACTATAGCCTTCAAAGGATATGTGCTCATGCTAATTTGAGTGATTGATATGACTATTCACTCTTTTCCCTTCTAATATTTAGATCTCCTTGTAACAATTTACAAATATCCACATTTTATCGAGTCAGTATAGGCCTAATGTAGTTCTCAGTAAGTTAACCTGATCTTAGTGCTTTTTAGATTGTGTCTGAACGGGGTCATGATCAGATTTTTCTAGTCCCAGGCAAACAAACATGTTCCACAAATGGTATCTATCCATTATTATATGTGTCCTCAGTATATTTTTCAAGTAAATGAAAACTTTTCTTTCTTCTCCTGTTCCTTCCTATTTGGTTTTTAAGTAAGTAGAAAATGTATATCACAAAATTTTCCTTTTTCTCTAATGTTTCAACGTTTCAAAATGCACCTGTTTCTTTTAAAAGAAAATGAAAAATTTAAATGAAATTTCAGGTGCTGGATGATTAGATTTTCTTAACTCTATTTCCAAGTGTTTCTAGATAATTATCTCTTTTGTTCTTCCATTGCTTTATGTCAACTTTCTGATAAGCCTGCAAAAACAAGATACGTTTGAAAGACATTCACTCTATTTCCTGCTTCTAAAGTGTAAATGCCTTAATTTATTTGAAACTCTCTGAGGTCTCCTTCCAAAGGGCTGGCAAAACACTGCAATTATACCACAGAAACCTCTTACAGACCCAGAACAAGGTTATGATTTAATGAGATGCATTTTAAGCAATGTAAGAGCAAATTGATAGATATTTAAGAACCAAACTTTTGGTAAAGGTTCATAGTTTCTCTAATGACTTTTTTTTTTTTTGATAAAGTTGATTGCTAGGTGAGTGTTTGCTATGGGATTGATATGCTTTGCCTCAGATTTATAAAGGAGTTTTCTCATCTTAAAAGAAGATAAAATATTTCCCACTTCAGATTGTTTTCCTACTTAGAAGGCACATGGAACTTTCCAAAGTAAAAGGTAGGCCAAATGCCCTCCTTGAACTACTGGAATATACTATGAGATAATAAATTTTGACATCAATGGTAACAGCAAGGCATAATGTGTAATCATGCCTATGATCATATACACTACTGGTTGGAAGAGCTCTTAGAGCTTATTTAGTACAAATAGATTTTATAGATGAAATTCTAAGATCTAGATGATTAAATGGGTTACTTAAGAATACCAAGCAGGTTAGTGTTGGCTAGATTACTAGTTCTGGTAACTCCTGGCCCAGTGCTCTTTGCTCATTATATAAGAGTTTACATTTCTTGAATGTCATCTTGTAGAGTTATTTTTTCCTTGGCTGGTTCAAAGGAAAAATAAATTTATTTACCTAAGCCACTATATTATAAAAGACAACATGTAAGATATGTATATCCATCCCTACCTCAACTCTTGCCCTCCAAACAGAGCAACTGAAGAGATTCAGATAAAAATTTTGAGGTAGGGCTTTGTATTAGTCAACATGCCTTAGGACTATGCAATACCCAAGATAATTAACTTTATAAAGAGAAAATGTTTATTTATTACACAGTGTTGGAGGTTCAAAGACCCAGATCAGGTGGCCCCATTGTATTGGCTTCTGTGATGGCACTGCATGGTGGCCCATTGTGGTGGGAACATGTGTGGGAACAAGCAGTGACTTTTGGAACAAAAGAAGAGATAAAAGAGAACAGACAGGGCCAGGCTTGCTCCTTTTGTAAGAACTCTCTCCCAAGAACTATGAAAGGAATTGCACAAGAAATAATTTATGTCACCATGACCTAAGGGCTTCCCTCTAGGCTCCCCAGCCCAAGGTTCTGTAACTTCCCAACAATGTGACTCTGGGTTCCAGGACTTTAAACACAATAGATCCTTGTGGGACACTCACACCACACCCAAACCATAGCAGACTGGTATTTGTTGTCCATTACCCTACCACTTAATGTTCAAAATGCAGGAATCAACCATACACTCTCTATCTGAAGGGTTTTTTCTAATTCTTCCTTTTACATCAAATATACTCAATAATAAGGATGAGTTAAATTTGTAGCATTTTAAATCTAGCAAGATTAAGCATCTGAATGATCACAAAATATCTATATTTTAAAGAGTATCAAAGATCATCTAGTTCAAAAGGAGTTATCTAAAGAAAACATTTAATAATCATTGTATTTGATCCAACATGCTTTCTCAGTCTTAGGGGACCAGTGACCAGGGACCATTGTCTGGAAGCTCTATGGTGTTGGCCATTGGTGTACACCATAGATGGCTTAGATCATCCGTTTTTGTCAGTGACTATCTTGATGACACTGTTATCACTGGTAATATCTACACATTTTACAGTATCAACCCAAAAGTCATTAGTTCTTATTTTCCTGGATTTATTAATCTTGTTCTCTGCTGTCTTAACTTCTGTGATACTCAAATTCTTGGTTCTCTTTGAAACTGTCTGATGGTTTTTCCTGTTTCATTTATACATACCTTTTTCTTTCTTTCTTTCTTTTGTTCATCTCTTGGGTGTTAGTCATTTTAGTTGTCCAAGTTCTGTTCCTTTTATACTTCTTATATGATACTCTTATGTAACTAAAAAGTACTTAATATGTATTTATCAATATATTAACTTATTGTCAAATAAATAAACAGATTCTTGCATTTGTTCCTAAAGTCTTTTTGCCACTCGTATGCTAATAAATCAAAAATCTTGGCCTTGTGATCTGGACTCACATGCATATCAATGTGCTAGACCTCCAGTTATATGTGACCTAGACATTTTTAACTCAACATATAAAGTCAATGCACCTTCAATAGTCTCTATCTCAACTGTTAGAATTAGCTATCTACTTAAGTTAGAAACTAATTTCCCTTTTTCTCCTCCTCCTTTACTAACTCCAATCCTTAGTTGATTTGTTAGATGCCATTGAGTTCGGTCTGACTCATAAGGACCCTATGTACAATAGAACGAAATGCTCTCTGACACTGTGCCATGAATGCAACCTTTTTTTAACGTTTAAGGCTATTGTTTCAGCCACTGTATCAATCCATCTAACTGAGAGTGTTCCTTTTCTTCATTGACCCACCTCTTTCCCAAATATCATGTCCTTCTCCAGGGATTGGTCCCTCTTGTTAACATGTCCAAAATAAATGAGACAGTATAGCCATCCTTGCTTCCAAGGAGCATTCTGGTTTCACTTCGTCTAGGATGGATCTTGGTTCTTTTGGCAGTCCATGATGTATTCAATATCCATCTCTGGTACTATAATTCAGAAGCATCAATTGTTTTCCTGTCTACCTTATTCTGAAAATATGGCATGAGTCAGGCATACCTTTGTGATATCTGTTCGACATTTATTCTATCTATTACAAAATTCTGCTGATATGTTATTATAATAAGTTCTCTCCTTTGTTTTACTTTTCTTCCTTATCATTACCATCCTGGGTCAGATTTTCATCATTTCTCTTTTTAGCTAATTCAAGAGTTTCCTGATACACATCATTTCCTTTAGACATGCTCCCTCAAATCCCATCCTTTGTGCAGATATTATCTAAACCACAAATCTGATTCTATTAGTTTTTGTTTTGCTGTTTTGAATAGTTTTTCATTACCTGGCATTTAAAATCCAAGTTTCTTAACATGGTCCACCAGGCCATCCCTATGAACTTCTTGACCTACATCTTATAATGCTCTGCCTTCCACTTCATACTTCACTTGCACTGTATTGATTATATCCCTCCTCCAGAAATTTAGCTCAGTTGGTAGAGTGCTTCTCTGTAGTCCCTGAGGGCCCAAGTTCAATTCCCAGTATTGCAAAAATGGGAGAAGGAGATGGCAATCCACTCCCAAGGCAATCCCAAAACAATCAGCCATTGAAAACCCTATAAGTGTCACTATGAGTGATTAGATGGCACCTAACAACAACAACCAGAAACCATGTCACTCTACTTTTATACCTTAATTGCTACTTTTCTCCCCAATTCTATGTGTTCCTACTCAGTTTTCATTAATAATCCCTGGAAACTTTCTGTGAAGGTACCTATGAAGCCTTTAATGATTTCCTCAGTTGGAAGATATTCTTTTGCATAGAGTTATTATCACTTATGACATTGTTTCATAATTACTTATTCTCATACCTGTCTCCTTTTATAATACAAGAATATTTAAGGGTGGAAACTGTATCATTTTATATCTATTCTTAACACCTGGATTAATTCTTGAAACACAGCAGACCCTTAATAAATATCTGTGGTATGAATGTTAGTCGGAGAGTAGATTTTTGCAGATTTTATCCTATAAATCCTCAAGACTCCATCCTAGCAGGATTGCAGGTTGAGTGGTGTACTTTGGGATCTTATTATTAGCTTGATTTGTAATCTCTCAGATTTATACAGTGGGGCAAGGGAAATGTAGAAAGAGAGAAGCCTTGTGTATTCTTATGTCTTCCGGTACAATCATAGGTCTGTGTGTTCAGTTGCATAAATATTTCTGAAATGCATCACTATTTTTAGTTCAGACTACATATTGCTTGTCTAGATGCCTGAGAAGCCTCTCCCTCACTTCCTTGCCTTAAGTCTAGTCACTTCTATTTTATTTCCCACATATAATGAAACCACAGTAATCTTTCCCAGATGCTAAAATTCCTTGTTTGGCTCCAAAACTCTTAGAGAAAAAGTCCAAACTCCTTAAAGCAGTTCATAATAATGCTTTTATAATTTGGTCCTTGCTGCATTCTCCAGCTCCTGGCTCACCATACTGTCCTGGACCACCTGGGCTCATATTAGACTGACTGGTTTTGGGCTTATCAAATCTGTCTTATTTTAGATACTTCTGGGTTTTTGGATTTGTTTGGGACACTCTTACTTTTAATGTTTATCTTCATTTCCAGTAAGCTCTTGACTAACAGATAGCTTTCCTTGATGCACACACAAGTAGAGATCAGGAATCTTTTATCTCTACCTCTCTACCAATTTCTCTACCTATATGCTCCTAAAGTACCCTTGTTCTTCTCTTATATATAAGTTCCACACCATCATATTTGCCTTTCTTATTTTCTATGTAACTCAATAAACCAAGTTCTGAGTAAGAAGAAACACTACCAGTTTGTATTCCTTATTATAAAGCTAGTATAGGAACTTGCACAAATTGGTACTGAACATTATTAAATGAATGAATGTATATATGAAGTATAAGGTAATTTTTTATTATTCACTGGATTTTGTCTTGCCATGCTACTGAGAAATTACAAGAGAAAGGCAACTAAAACCTAAAACATAGGGAAAGAAAATAAATATTTACTAGTTATACATAAAACTACTCCTGACAGTTCAGTGTTTGTTGTTTTACAGGTGCACAATGAGGAACTTGAGTTTCATGACCTTGAAGTCCCTTCTAGTTTGCACAGTTTGTCTGAATTTCTGAGTCTCCATAAGAATTAAGGCTCTTCTAAAAAATAAATCACTAACGAGAGAAATTTGGTGACTTACAGAGCTAAGATACCCTGATTTCTGCTTCTTGTTAAGTAAGGAAATCCCCAACTATGCCACAGTGAGTGGTTGACTTTAAGTCATTGGCAATGATCTGACATGTCACAAATAGTTTTCTGGAACTATCATGGAATTTGGATCTGGTTCCAAGATAAGAATATGGGCTCAGAAAGACAAGCTTTTAAATATTGTTGTCAAGGATGTTATCTTCTTGTGAAGTGTAAGTGTGACATTTATTAGTGACTCAGCAAGGGTGCCCTATTTTGGGACCTGAAGGTCAGCTTGCAACACTTCAGAGAATGGGAGACATAGAGGAAGTATTACCAACTCAAATGAGTGTTGTTTTATTTATAAATATTGTGTGATTAATTTTGAATTGGCCATATTTAATTGGGGCCTGAAATAGATCCGACCTCCTTCTTAGAGTCCTCATATGAGTCAAAAGAGACCAAAATAAGGTTTTATATATGTATCACCAAATAGTGGGTGTACTGTGGTTGAGGCTTTTTTTAGTGTATTATTATTAATGAAATACATAGAAAAATATATCATCATTGCCTGTGACTCAATGATTTAGGAATCTGTCCTTAAGAAACTTGCTTTTTTTTCTATAGAGAATTAACCATTGCCTGACCAGTATTACTCACTGTGACACTAGTCATAAGAAGATCCAAGGGGGGGGGGAGGTGCATTACTAAATCCTGTTGGATCTCTACAACACATGGGTAAATTGAGCAGCTGGCTCTCCATGACATCTCATTCTCTGAGATCAGTAGATTTGTGAGAGTGAAGGCTCATCCCTAAATAAGTCCTAATGAGGCAAGTCTGGTGACTGAAGAAGCAATTCCAAAACTTTTTTTTTATTTCATATTTCATGTTATATCAGTAATAGTGATTGTGATAGAAAAATATGTTACTACTAGCACAGTATGTTTTGGTAAGTGGAGTTTGATAAGAAGAAAACTAGACTCTACAGTAACAATAATTTATTGTATATTTCAAAGTAGCCAGATGAACAGATTTTGAATATTCTCAAAACAAAGCAATGACAAATGTTCTAGGTATTGGATATGCTAAAAACCCTGATTTGATTACTGCACTTTGCATGTGTGCCAACATATCACTTAGTACCCTTGTAAGTATGTATAATTATGTGTCAACTAGAAATAACTTTAAAAAAGGTCACTGGAAGACATACTTTGTTTAACACACAAAAGAAAAGAAACCAGACTTAGAGTGACAAGAACTGGATTCTCAATTTCTGTGGCTTTGAGAAAATCACTTATAGTATTTGAGCCCAATTTCTTCATCTTTAAAATGGAGCTAATATGCACAATGCCTGCAGCTGTAGCACTGTGGCATCCCATCCCATCAGATCTCAGAAGCTAGGCAGGGTCAGGCCTGGTTAGTGCTTGGAT
Organism: Pedetes capensis; assembly: GCA_007922755.1. Lineage (NCBI taxonomy): Eukaryota > Metazoa > Chordata > Mammalia > Rodentia > Pedetidae > Pedetes > Pedetes capensis. Next base: position 44,201 of record VMDO01011493.1, on the reverse strand, counting down.
AGGAGACTGCCTGGGAACACCAGATACTGTAGGCTTGGGAAAAGGACCTGGGAATATACTCACAAAAACCCATCTGCCTTTGTAAACCCTATGAATAGCAGGGAAGCACTGATGATAGTGTTTCGCCTATTGTATGTAGGGTCACTGTGAGTTGGATACCGACTTGACAGCACCTGACAACAACAACAATATGAACAAGACACAGATGGCAGGAAAATATCCTGCATAAAATGAAGTAAGATTTTTGGAATGATTGACAGAAGTAGGAAAGTCAGGCGAGGTTGTTGAAGTGAATATTATGATTAGGTTCAGTTAACAAACTCTGCCCCTAAATTCACATAGACGTATACATACAAGCCTACTGGTTATAGTCAGGCCCTACTTCTTAGGTATTTTCACTAAGACTTGCTTTTATCCATGCAAATGGTAATTGAGAAATATAGCTTCCTTTCAAGATACATACTACCACTTCCATTTGGGAAGAAGAACTAAGATTTACTGTTATGAGCACCCACTCAACAGTGTATAAAAGCTCAGTGTATGTAAAATGGGTGGATTATTGAAAACCCTGTGAATAGCAGAGCACAGACAATAGTGCTGGGCATGGCACAGTATCAGAGAGTGTTTTGTTCTGTTGTACACAGGGTCACTATGAGTCTGATCCAATTTGACAGCACCTAAGAACAACAACAACATATGTTAAATACCTTGCTCAAGTCTTACATCATTGTTCGTAGGTAGGGATTTCTATGTTGTTGTTGTTGTTGTTGTTGTTAGGTGTCTTCAAGGCAGTGTCCGACTCATAGTGACCCTATGAGTTTTGTACAATGGACAAAGCATTGTTATCATGCTTCTCTGCTATTCATTGGGTTTTCAGTGACTGATTGTTTGGGGGACTGGGTTTCTGGGTCCTTCTCCCAACCCTACAGCACCTGATGTTTCCTGGCAGTCTCTCATCTAAGTACTAACCAGGTCTGACCCTGCTTAGCTTCTGAGATATGACAAGATCAGACACCACAGTGGTATGGCTGCAGGCATTTCAGTACCTCCAGATAAGAGAGTAATTTTGGAGGAAAGACAGGCATAAAGTTCAGTTCCTTACAGGAAGCAAGTTTTAGCCTCAAGGAGTTGACACATGTAGTGGGCTCAAGGAGATGGAATTTGGATTTTGTAAGTCTTCATGGTTACATGGTCAGCACCTGTCTCAGTTTTGAGGTAAGGTTATGAAAGGGCTGCTATGCAGAATTAGGTGGGTGTTTCCCGGCATAAAAGTTGCTGTAAGTTCATGAGGCCCTAAATAGGAGTGAAACTCAACCTATTCTCTACTCACCAACGTGTATAAGCTGGCAGGGGCTAGAAAAAAATCATACTTTGGTAATGCATACCAAGGTATCATTTATTGGCCAAGCCATCTGCCTGTGGTGCTTCTCCTTTATTTCCAGTGTTTACACAGATACCATGTTGCCTATTTGATACTCTGGGTCTGGCTTTGAAAAGTTTGAGAAACAAGAACAAATCTATCAGTTTGAGGACTGGGATTTTGTACACAGAGCATTGTATTATATGGTAATTATAAATTATTTATATTAATGGCATAAGTTTTTTTTAACTTCAGAGCTCTTTTATTTTAGTATGAAATGTTGCTGTCCCAAATGGAAGCCACTAGCCACATGTAGTGATATCAACTTAAATGATTAAAAATAAAATAAAATAAATAATTCAATTCCTCAGGTACACTAGTCACATTTCAAGTGCTTAATGGCTATAGCTAAATGTAACAGTATATAATTATAGAGTGTTCAATTAATTCAGAAAGCTTTATTGGATAGTACTGGGATGATCAACTTTTTCTAGCCTATAAATTATAACTTGAGCCACATTAAATTATTCTGGCCACTATAATTTTACTTTTACTAGTAGATGACTGCTAAGTTGACCTAGCCTGCAGCTTTAGCCCTGTGGCATCTGATCCCATCAGATCTCAGAAGCTAAGCAGGGTCGGGACTGGTTAGTACCTGGATGGGAGACCACGTGGGAACACCAGAAGCTGTAGGCTTGGGAGAAGGACCTGGCAACCCCCTCCCAAAAATCAATCTGCCATTGAAAACCCTATGAACAGCAGAGAAGCACTGACAATAGTGTTTCCTCTGTTGTACAGAGGGTCACTATGAGTCGGATACCAACTCGACGGCACCTAACAACAACAAGTTGACCTAAATAGTATATAATGTGTATGAGAATCTTGATTGGTTTCTAAATTTTCTAACTCACGTTGAAGTTTTATTTATCCTTATCCCAATTCCCCTTCCCAGAGGAAGCTCATGTTATTCATAATTTTATGCATTCTTCCCAAGATTCACAAGAATAGATATAGCACTCTCATGTACACAAATGCAGATCTTTTAAAAATTCATCTTTATCACTCAGATGACAGCATAATTCACAAGTCATTCCACACACTGATTTATTTTTACTTCACAATATATCTTGAACATCATTCTACATTAATACATAAATAGCTTCCTCATTTGTTCTGAGACTATATAGTATTCCATCTTGTGGATGTGGGGTGTGTGCTTTTTCTAATTGTTATGAATAATGATGCAAATAATTTATACATGTCATTTTATTTGTAGGATTATATTTATAATATACATTATTGAAATTTGAAATTGCTATGTATACATCATGTAGATTTGAAATCTATATAGTTACAGTCAAATTTCCCATCATAGGAGTCACATCAATTGACAGATTGACTGTCAGTGTGCCTCTGTCTCTACTCCAACACCAGTAGGAAACATCCTTTCCCCCCAATCTTACTGTGAGAAAATTATATTTCAATATAATTCTAATGTGTATCTCTCCAATTATTAGTAAGAGAGGCAGATTTTCATGTGTTAGTAATCACATAATTATTATTTGACTGTCCAAAGGAACATTTCTTTAATATCTGAAATGCTTTTAACTGGGATACAACTCATGTTGTCTCACTTGTGTCAATATTCTCTGGGACATGAAGTTCTATATCAACATTTAACTTCAAATCTTCTTTAATTTTAAAAATGTTTTTTTGAAATTTACTCTTATAAATTTGTGTTGTTTAATTATTTCTAGCTACAGCCATATCACTGTGGCATCATATCCCATCAGATCTTGGAAGCTAAACAGGGTAGGACCTGGTTAGTTCTTGGATGGGAGACCACCTGGGAACACCAGGTGCTTAGGCTTGGGAGAATGACTGGGCAACCCACTCACAAAAACCAATCAGCCATTGAAAATCCTAGAATAACAGACAAGCACAATGATAGTGTTTCATCTGTTGTACATAGGGTCACTATGAATCGGCCACTCACTTGATGGCACCTGATGACAATTATTTCTAGATTTCTTTGGAGACTCCAATTATGTATATGTTGAATTCTCCTTATCTACCCTCTCTCTTCTTTTCCTTCAAATTAACAAAAAGCATTATTTCTTTTTTATTTTAGTTTCTCATATCAATTACCTACTTCCATTTCCTTTTGGTTTTAATATTACCAATTTTCTCTTTGGTTGTTTCTTTCAATTTTGTTTTCTTTTATGTATTATGTTGGTTTCATTTTTCCTGAGCACTTCAGTTCATATTTTGCCTTCTTGGTGTCAGCATTTTGTCCTTGAACACTTGGATTTCTGTTTTGTTTCCTTTACTACAGAGATGATAATTCATTAATGAGGTGAGGGCTATTCATGATTGGACATTTTGTTACATTTTTTATAGCTCTAGTGGCTTCTATTTTTTGTTTTTTCTATTGTTTTCTACTTTTCTTTTCTTACATAATTTTTATATAGACATTGTCCTGGTATTTTTTGTCCCATATTCATCTTTGAAGGAAGTAAACTTTTCCTGAACTAGATACTGATAGAAAATCATATGACAGAGACTCTGACAGCCTTTTTGGCTGACTTGAGGTTGTTTTTTTTGTTGTTGTTGTTTTGTTTTGTGGTTTGAAGGAAGTTTATACAGCACTTACTTTCCTCCCCACACCCCCAAGTTTTGGATTGCTTACAATGTAAAGTCTCCTTTCTGCTTTGTTGCAATGACAGAAAGCTTTTTGAAAATATAGCATGTCTGTGTGGTTAGGTTTTTGGTGGTTTTTTTTTTTGTTGTTGTTTGTTGTTGTTGTTGTTTGTTTTTGAGCTCCACCTTTATTTACTTCTTACCCAAGTCTGTGTATCACTGTCCTTGCACTAAAGAAACAAAGGGCTTAACAATTATGATTTAGTATATGTTCCTCTTTCAAGCAATTGTCTTTACAGTCTTTTCCCTGTCAGATTTACTGCCGTAAATTCTTCTGATTCTTTCTGCATGTGTCCTCACTGAATTCCAATTGTGTGAATAGTCCCTAGTTATATTCTGTAGTGTGATGCTTTAGTTATTTCCCATTTTTACCAAAAAAAAGGTTTGCATTTTGATCTTATTCTTAGGAAATCATCTTATTCTTATGAAGAAAAGAAAAAAATACTGCTCTTATACTGCCATCCTTTAATCAGAGCTTTTGCATTACTCTGTAATTTTTTTTGTAAATTTGTGTTTTCTGAAAATTAAGGTATGTTTTCTGATATTTCAGTTCTTAATGATAATTTTATTTTGATCAAGTCTAAGCAATTCAGTTGCTTAATTTCCTCACAGAATGTACAAATATCTCAAACTTAAAATCTTTAGAGATGAATTTATCCTCTTTCATCACAAATCTTTTTTTTTTCTAGAGTTAATAAACTTTCCGTTGTTGTTGTTAGGTTCCTTCCAGTTGGGTCCTACTCATAGTGACCTTCACAGGCTTTTCAGTGGGTGATTATTTCAGGATTACTTTGGGAGTGGATTGTCATGTCTTTCGCCTATGTTTTTGTGGTGCTGGGGGTGGAACCCAAGTCCTCAGAGAGTACGGATTAGCACTCTATCAACTGAGCTAAACCCAAGCCCAAACTGTTTGTTAGCAGTCTTTAAGTGTTACCATCATGATTTGCTCTTTTATATTATTCTCGCTCCATATATGTATAGTCACTAACTTTCATAACAACCAAAACATTTGTTGAACCCTACCATGTCCAACCCCTATGTGTCTGCCAGCTTGTCATGTTATGGGGAGTTATGTGTTGCTGTGATATTGAAAGCTATGCCACTGATATGTCACATATCAGTAGGGCCACCCATGGTAGACAGGTTTCAGCTGAGCTTCCAGACTAAGACAGACTGGGGAGAAGGACCCAGCAGCCCACTCTAAAAACAATTAGCCATTGAAAACCCTATGAATAGCAGAGAAGCACTGTCAAATATAGAATCAGAAAATGAGCTTCCTAGGCTGGAAGGCATTCAAGAAATGACTGGCAAAAGTTGCCTCCTCAAAGTAGAGTCAACCTTAACCATGGGAATGCAGTAAAGCCCCTGGGACCTCCATTTACTAATGTGGCATGACTCAAAATGAGAAGAAACACAGTATCTGCAAAAACAAGCTCAAACATAAAAAAAGATCATGCGCATAGCACAGTATTGGGTAATGTTTTATCCTGCTGTATACAGAGTCGCTGAGTTGGACTTGACTAGATGGCACTTAACAACAACTATGTCCAAGGTTATGTGTGCACCTTTGGGAGTGGCACTTTTGGACATAGGCTACTGGTGTCTCTGCCTTGAGCACTTGAGGCATTGAGGACCCTACATATCATAGATCCACATTAAGAATTATTTTAATGCTCATATGTCTATATCACAGGATCCAGAGCTCAATGCCTAGGCAAAGGTTCTTGTGTTTCAAGGAACTAGTTTTCCACACCTCTTATCTTGAAAGGAAAAGTGGTTGTTCCATATGCATTTTTGGTTGTCATTGTTAAGTTCTGTCTTTTGGATATTTTAGCGTTTTAATTATTTTGAATCATCAAAACAAATGTTCAATACTGTGTCGGTGCCACATAGGTTTGATTGACTACTGGATGACTTTACCTCATGAAGAACCAAGAAAAGATTTAATAGAAGACTAACCCAGGAGAACTCTTGTGATTCTCCTAAGTAATTTTTGAGCCTCTTCTTTAATTAATAACTTGCATTTTTTGGGGGGATGATGGCGGTACAGACAAGTTGAATCATAGAATATTTTCAAAAAATGTAATCTGGATACTAATATGTTTCCTGAGTTGCCAGATTGGGGGTAGCAGGCGATTGAACAGGAGGGTTAGAAATCTTTAAAAAAAATTGTAAGGACTCCATTATTTGAAGCTTGCCCTCTCTAACCCCATTTTGTTGACTCAAGCTCTTGTGCCTAAGCAGGATTTCCCAGAAAGGTCACAAAGAAAGTGTTAATTACTCCATTCACTAAAAGAAAATTTTCACACAGGCAGAGATTTTGATTGCTTTATTCACAGCCAAATATTCTGTATCTGGAACAATGCATATATCTCATAGTTACACAATAAATATGTTTGAATGAATTGAATAAAGTAAGTGACAATTTTGACCTGCAAAGAGATATTGTGAAAAATTCAAATTCCTATATAAGCCCATTCATTTATATCTGCTTACTGTTTTTCTATAGCCCCATTAATATCCTAGCAGAAAAAATAAATATTTTTATTCAACCTCCTAAAGTCAATGTAGTTTTGTTGATGTTTAGTCGTAACCCATATTGAAGGCTATGATCCTTGGAAGCAAAAATGGCCAAACTGCGTCTTACATATTTCAGACATGTAGTCAGGAGAGAACAATCCCTGGAGAAGGACATCATGTTTGGAAGAGTGGCAGGTCAACGGAAAAGAGGAAAACCCTCCACCAGATGGATTAACACAGTGTCTGCAACAATGGGCTTAAACATAAATAAGATGGTTTGCCTGGCACAGA
>VMDO01011493.1:0-37230 GCA_007922755.1 Pedetes capensis | reverse complement strand
AACTCGACGGCACCTAACAACAACAACAAAGTCAATGTAAGCTTGGCTAGGCTTGTTGAGTTGGTTCCATTCTTAAATTTGTGAGAAAAGTTCAATACATTTTCTGTAGCTGTACTTCCTCTGTATTATGTATGACTGGAAAGACTCACTTGTACTTTTGAAGAATTTGTCTCCCACTGACTGGTTCTTTTGCTGAGTGCTGTTGACTGCTCTGAAGCTAACCTCAGGGTTAGCAATGCATTCTGAGGCGAATGAGTCACTTCATGGGCAAAAGTCCTGCAACTGTGGTAGCTTCCATGGCCATCTCTGCCAACTAGAAATACCAGAAACATTACAATGCTGACTTCACTCCTCATACTCAAATAAGAAGAGGCAGGTCAGCTTCTGGCTACACAGGGCTTCTGTGCATTTTATGAAAATGAGGTGGGAAGGCTCTGCAGGAACTGGTTCACATACAAATTTTCAAAGAGGACTGTTCCCTCCACTTCCTATCTTTAGTATCCTGTGCATTTCTCAAATAAAGAATTGAAAGATTGGAGCAAGTCTTATTTGCCTCTTCATTTCAAGACCCACCAACACTCTTTTAAGATCTAAGAGAATGCAAAATAAAAAACACCTGGTACATTGATTTCTATCACAAGTCTTATTTTTTAAGGTCTTCTAGAATAAAACTTCATCAGTTAGGAGAAGCCCCACATTTCAAAAATCATTACCATAGATAGAGGGGTCCTTGAGAATTGGCATTGTCGCATTAAGAAATGTATAATGGTGTTTGGAGCTTTTGTTATTGCTAGATGTTGTCCAGTCAGGTCCAACTCATAATCATGCTATGTATAATAGCATTGTAGAAAGCACTACCTGACATTGTCCCTTACACACCATCTTTCTTATGTTTGAGTGCATTGTTTTAGCAACTGTGTTTCTTCTCATTTTGAGTTGTGCCACATTAGCAAAAGGAGGTCCCAGGAGATTTACTCCACTCCCATCATTAAGGTCGACTCCACTTTGAGGAAGCAACTCTGTCTTAGTTGTCTTTTGAATAACTTCCAGCCTGAGATTTCATTTTCTGACTCTATATTTGACAGTGCTTCTCTGCTAATCATGTGTACAGCTGTAGCACCCTGGTGTCCAATCTCATCAGATCTCGGAAGGTAAGCAGAGTCGGGTCTGGTTAGTTCTTGGATGGGAGACTGCCTGGGAATATTGGGTTCTGTAGGCTTGGGAGCAGTACTCAGCAGCCCACTCCCAAAACAATCAACCACTGGAAATCCTGTCAATAGCAGAGAAGCACTGACAATAATGCTGCACATGGCAGTGTCAGGTAGTATTTTGTTCTGTTTTACATAGGGTCACTATGAGTCATACCTGACTTGACACCACCTAACAACAACAACCCTGCTATTCCTAGGGTTTTTAGTGGCTAATTGTTTTGGGAGTGGGCTGCCATGTCCTTTTCCCTAGTCTGCCTTAGACTGGGAAACTCAGCTAAAACCTGACCACGATGGCTGGTCCTGCTGGTACCTGAAATACCAGTGGCATATATTTCAGTATCCTAGCAACACAAAAGCTTCCACAGCATAACAAGCTGACAGACACGTGGGGGGTTGGTACTTAGTAGGAGCTTACTATTTGTCAATTTAATGAATAAATGAGAAATACTTCTGTTACAGTTTTAATCAAGTCCAGCTGTACAAAGCTTACCAGATCCAAGCTAAAGAAGTGTGGTTGGCTTGCCATTCACACTGCTGGTCTTGGTTTGGGATTCATCTCAACTGTGACAACAACCTTGGTGCCATCTGCAGGACAGACTCTGTTGAAGTAAAACTTCCTGGCATAACTTAGCTACTGTTGTGCTGAATTCATTCTTTGTGTCTAGACATGTTATATGCCAGGAGAGAATACTTCCTTTGCATGTCTAAGCTATAAAGCTCACTATCCTTGTTTCTAGACTGTTGTAAACATTTCATATGTAGTATCCTGTGGGGACTTTGCTCCATTGCAGCTTTGGTCTCAGAGAAGACTGAGTATTGTAAAGTTATTATGTGACTTCCTAACTACCACGAAAAGAAGTGGTCATAGAAGAAAATAGGATTCTTGTCCCTATATGTGTTTTTTTCTTTTTCAAGATAAAATGGTGCTTCTTAGATACACATTCCATTTCAATGTTCCTATATGTGAGCAAAATTGGCTTTCTCACTTATATTTTAAGAGAAACTAATTCTCAGGTAATATTTAATAGCAGAACAGCCAAAGGTGATTGTAATTCTAATCATTTCAATATTGTAGAGGTAAACAATTATAGGTGCTTTTGTGCTCACTGCTGCTGCCCTTCTCCTCCCCCCTCCACCTCTTCTCCTTTTTCTTCTTCTCCTCCTCCTCCTTCCTCCTCCTCCTTCTCCTCCTCCTTCTTCTTCTCCTTCTCTTTATTCCTTCTCTTCCTCATCCTCTAACTTATTAAGCTTCCTTTTATGCACTAGGTATCAGTCAATGAGCCCTGCACTAATGAATGTGTTTGAGCTTTGCAATACTATTTTGAAGTTGTTGTTGTTGTTGAGTGCCATCAAGTAGGGTCTGACTCATAGTGACCCTCATGGGTTTTCAATGGCTAATTGTTTCAGGATTGTTCTGGGAGTGGATTGCTGTGTCCTTCTCCCATTTTTGTGGTGCTGGGGTTTGAAATTGGGTCCTCAGAGAATGTAGAGCAGCATGTTACCAATTGAGCTAAACCTCAGCATTTTGAGGTAGGTATTCTAAATCTCTTTTTACAGATAAGAAAACTGAAGCATTTGGATGTTAATATAACTGTGAAGGGTTGAATAGCATAGTAATGATCCTCTCCAAGGAGTCCAAACCCAGAAACCATAGTCTTAACCAGACCCTACGGAGGCTCTTATATTTGCAAAATCCTTTTATCAGATATGTGGTTTGCAAATGCTGTCACCCTACTTATAGTTTGTGTTTTCATTCTATCAGAATCTTTCAAATAGTTGTTGTTGTTAGGTGCCATTGAGTTGTGTCTGACTCATGGTGACCCTCATAGGGTTTTCCATAGCTGATTGTTTTGGGAATAGGCTGCCACATCCTTTTCCCATTTTTGCCGTGCTAGAGATTGAACCCAGGGCCTCAGAGAGTGCAGAAAGGCACTCTAGTTTTAAATTTTTATGAAGTCTAACTTATCAATGTTTTATTTTTATGGACTTTGGTTTTGGTGTCATATCTAAGGATTTCTTTTAAAAGTTGAATTGTTTTAGGTTGTAAAATCAGGTAACAATAGTGCTCCTTTGAAGCAAGAATGGCTAGGATGTGTCTGACATATTTTGGATATGTTGTCAGGTGATACCAATCCCTGGAGAAGAACATCATGTTTGGAAGAGTGGCAGGTCAATTTAAAAAAGGAAGACTCTCGAATAGAGGGATTGCCACAATGTCTGCAACAATGGGCTCAAACATAAAAAAGATTATGTGCATGGCACAGAATCAGTGAGTGTTTCATTCTGTTGGACATAGGGTTGCTATGAGTCAGATCCAACTCCAGGGCAGCTAACACCAACAAAATCATGATGCATTTTGAGTTAATAATTTTTATGGTGAGAAGTAGTAATTGAAGTTTATTTTATTTTATGTGTATGTTGTTATTCAATTGTTTAAGTATCTTTTATTGAAAAGACTATAATTGCCTTTGCATCTTGGTTAGAAATTACCCATGCATATGAGTGAACATATCTCTGTGCTCTATTCTGTTCCATTGATCTGTTCAGCTACTTTGATGCCAGCGGCACATTGTCTTTCTTTTTTTCTTTTCTTTTTTTAAACTTTTTAAAATAAGCCCTGAAGTTAAAAAAAATTAGTCTTTCAACTTTGCTCTTCTTCCATATTTGCTTGACTATTCTGGCTTTTTTACTTTTGCATATGGCATTATATGTTGTTGTTAGGTGTAATCAAGACAGGTCCTACTCATAGTGACCCTATGCACAACACAACAAAACACTACCTGGCACTGTGCCATGCTCAACAGTATTGTCAGTGCTTCTCTTTTATCCATAAGATTATCAATGGCTGATTGTTTCAGGAGTGGGCTGCCACGTTCTTCTGCCAGCCTATAACACCTGGTATTCCTAGGTGGCTGCCCATCCAAATATTAACCAGGTCTAACCCTGCTTAGCCTGTGATACCTGACAAGATCTGATGCCAGGGTGGTATGGCTGTAGACCATCTGACATTATAATAAACATCAATTTCTACAGAGATGGGTGCTAAGATTTCACTGAATTTATAGATGCTTAAGAAGAATTGACATGTGAACAATATTGAGTCTTTTAACTTATAAATAAGATAAATCTCTCTGTTTATTTAGGCCTTTTAAGATTTCTCTTGGCGATGATTTACTATATGTATAGACGAGTCTTACACAACTTTCATCAGATTTATCCCTAAGTATTTCATATATTTGATACTATTGAAAATGGCTTTTTAAATGTAAACATCTAAGAGTTCATCACTGGCATGTAGAAATAGAATTGATTTTATATTGCTCTTTTATCCTTTAGCATACTTAAAACTTCACCCATCAGTTATACTAGATTTTTACACTAGTTTTGTAGATTATATTGAATTTTATATAAAGATGATTATACCATATAAAAAGAAAGCTTTCTTCCTTCCTTTCTCATCTGGAAATCTTTCATTATTTCCTCCTCCTCCTTTCCTTCATTCCTTCCTTTCTTCTATCCTCCTCTTCTTCCGCTCCTTCCTCCTCCTCCTCCTCTCCCTCCTCCTCCTCCTCTTCCTCCTTATTTACCTTCCTCTTTTGCAGAACTAGGGCGTCAAACCCAGAGTCTCATGCATGCTAGGCACGTGCTGTACCACTGAATTGCAATAACCCCCAGCTTCCCACATTTTTTTTTAAAATTTGGAAATAGGGTCTCCTTAAATTGTACAGGCTGCCTCTGGCCTGGAATTCAACAATCCTCCTGCCTCCACCTCCTGAGTCACTGGGATTACAGGCATGCCCCACCTTGCCCAGTTTCAAACCTTTCATTTGTAGTGCTTGCCTTATTGCAAGAGTTAAAATATATCACTTGAATAGAATGTTGAATTCTATTTCTATTAACTGCAGATATCTTACCTTGTTCTTGGCCTTATGGATAAGGATTCAGCTTTCTTCAAAAAGTATGTTAGGTATGATTTTTTTCATAGTTATGTTAGGTATGATTTTTTTCATAGTCCTTTATTAGGTTGGGAAAGTTAATTTCAAGGAATTTTTCCATATCATTTAAAATTTTGAATTTACTAGTATAAAGTTGTTCCTAATATATCCCTATTATCTTTCTGTAGAATCTAGCATTTCTACCTTTTTAATTTCTGACATTAGAAATTTGTGTCTTTTCTTGTTATTTGTAGTTACTGAGACTAGAAGTTTATAAATTCTAATAGTTTTCAAAAAAAAAACAGAATTTGATTTCATAGATTCTTTTATTGGTTTTCTACTCTCTATTTCACTGATTTTTGCTTGGATCTTTATTTTCTTTTTAGAATTACTTTGCATTCCATTCATTTTTGTTTTTCCAGCATCTTAAAGTAAAAACTGATGCCATTATTTTGGTACTTTTCTTCTTTTTTAATATAAATGTTTGGTGCTATAAATTTTCCTGTAAGTTCTAGTTTAGCCCTATCTCAGAAACATTGATATATTTTGCCTATATTTCCATTTGGTTGAAAATATTTCTTATTTTTTATTTTGATTTCTTCTTTGGCTCATGAGTTTTTAGAAGTGTTTTTTTGTTTGTATTACTGTACATAAGGGTTGATCCCAAGGCTTCACACATATTTGTCAAGTGCTCTACCACTGGGCTGCACCCTCATCCCATTTTTAAATTCTTTTTATTTGGATACAGGATCTCACTAAGTTATGTAAGCTGTCTCTGGCATCAAGCCCGTGATCTTCCTGCCACAGCCTCTAGAGTCATTGAGATTATACATATGTGATACTGTACCTGGGTTAGAAGTGTTATTAAGTTTCTACATATTTAGAGAGTATATGGAAATATTGCTGTTACTGAATTCTAATTTAATTCCACTGTGGTCGGAGAGCATACTTCATATGGCTAGAAACATTTTACATTTATTGAGGTATCTTATGGCCCAGAATGTGTCTATTTTGATAAATGTTCCCTGTGCACTTGAAAAAGAGTATGTATTATATCTTATTATGGAATATGGTATCGGTACATGTCAATTACATTAAGTTGTTTGTCTTGCTCAAGTTTTCTATATCTTTATCATTTTTCTATTTGCTCTATCAATTACTGAAAGAAAGATATTGAAATCTCCAACAATAGTTATGGATTGCATTTTTATCAAATTTTGCTTCATATATTTTGGAGTTCAGTTATTGGATGTGTACATGGTTAGCACTGATATATTCTTCTGATGATGATCTCTTTATCATTATGAAATAGCTATTATTCCTGGATATTCTGGTTTTATATCTACTCTTTCCATTCTAATTAACATCTTTGCCTTTTTATATTTATTTATTCTTTTTTATTTATTTAAGTAGTAGGGATTGAACCCAGGGCCTCACACATGCTAGGCAAATGCTCTGTCACAGAGCTACATCCTCAGTCCTTCCTAAAATTTTATTGTGGGGTATGGTCTCATTGTATAACCCAGGCTACCCTTGCACTTGTGATCCTCCTGCCTTAGCCTTATGAGTAGTTGGGATTACAGGTATGCTCCAACATGCCTGGCTTTGTTTTTGCAGTTAAAGTTTGTTTTTTCTAGGCAGTTTATAATTAGTGATCCATTATATATTTTCAGAGAGCTTTCATGATTAGAAAGTCTTGTGTTTATCCAAAATCTGCCAGTATATAACTTCTACTCAGATTTTGTTCTGTTCTCTCATATATCACTCAAAATTCTCATTTTTTCAAATATTAGAGAACAAGTATTTAATTCCATTTCTTTCAATCATTCCTCATATGACAGAGCATTCAATTTCTCATCAACTTGACCACTCTCTTCTGCAGTAGAAAGGGTTCCAGTTTGTCTATATGCTCTTAAAATGTGGCTTCTAGAAACCAATACCATGGCTCAGAAGTGATCTACCTACCTATAATTGCAGATTACCTAAAACTTTTCAGCAGCCAAGTCAACAAGTCAGACTTTCGGTTTTTATTGACATGCTCTCCAGCCAGTTCTCCCTAATCTGATGCTCATACAATAGTTTTATTATAACATGGTTGCAAGAAATTTACATTTGCATTTACTGAATTTTGCCAACTATATCATCGTAACAATGGTTAGTGTACTGCTGTTTACAAGCTGTTTCACAGACATTATCTCACTTAATTCTCCCCTTGGTTGATTTTGGCCCTTAATTGCTGCTTGGCCTACAAAATCATTCCCAAATTGTCAGTCTTTCTTGTACACACCATCAACACTGGCATATTCAACATAACATAAGACGTGATAACATAAGACGTGAAGTAAAGTAGAGCAAATTTCCTTTCTGGCATTAGAGAACAAACTGTGTATACAGCAATGCTTCACACAAGGTGGGATGCACAGTGTTGTGCAATATGGTCACTGCCTGGACTGAAACTATTGTTGCGTCGAGAGAACACAGCATAGGAGCCAGTGGGAGATGTGTCAGTGCATTGCTTAACTACATATGTGCCAATAAAACAATATTTCCTCCAAAATAGGCATAAACATTCTTTTAGGTCTTTGTATATCTGATAATGGTCAAATGCAGGGATGAAACTTTCCTCAGAGCTTTGTCAAGTCATGAGTCAGACACATTACCTACATTTGACTAAACTCTTCTTACAATTTCATACTAGTCTTTTCAAGTTCTGTCTTCAGACATAGGCTCTCTCACTGTGAAAATAATAAAAACTGTGTGGTTAAAGGTGTTGTTATCTGATCACTGGGCTACTGCCTTCCCTGCATAACTAGCCAGAGAGTCATGCAGGTGCAGCATTATTCACTCAGTTACTATGATCTACGCCTCATGCCATTGCTTCTATTACCTATATAAGGAGAACACTCTGTCTTGTTTGTTTCCTTACCATATTTTCACTGCCTTTTGTTATAGATGAAATACAGGATGCTTTTCTCCCCTTTGAGATAGTCTGAATATTACTCAGCCAAAGGATATATACTATTATTTTATGTTTTTAATGTTTACTATTATTTTATTACAATGAATTGCCAAGTATCCAATTTCAAACAGAACATTCCCATGTTCACTATTCTGATATCTTAAAAAATTGACAAATTTAAATAAAGTTATATATCTATGATAGTTTTTTTTATATAAGCAGCATAATATAATATCAAATAGAAACAAAAGTATAGCTGGTTTCCAAGATACTTCATAAACCACATCAATAAATTAGTTTATAAATTTTGTATACATATATGATATCCTTATGGTAATCATTTAGAAGGCATTTTAGCTCCTGATTATTGAAGTGAGATTATGCATTGAGTAAGGCAATTTTCCAGGGGTGTATGTGCCTATATGTTTGTGTCTATGATTGCATGTGTGTTTCGGAGGGAGGAATGTGTTTGCATTTGTGTAAATGTGTGTTTGTGTCTGGGAAGACACAGCATAAACTCTCCCCTTCTATTTGGTATCAGTTCAATACTGGTAAATGTATACACAGACAAAAAGAATATCCAGAACTTCTTGTTCTGTATAGTTCTGTGTAGTAAAAGAAAGGAAGAAGGAAGGAAGGAAGGAAGGAAGGAAGGAAGGAAGGAAGGAAAGAAGGAAGGAAGGAAGGAAGAAAACGAATGAAAGAAAGAAAATGAATGAAAGAAAGAAAGAGAAAGAAAAAGAAAGCAAACCTAGGTAAAGATGAAAGCATAAATTGCAAAAGCCCTTTCCAATACTTCATCACTATAGTTGGCAGTTGGGTGTGGCTTGTTAATAGTTTTCACAAGTTTTGTGAATGTAAAACAAAGTATGATTTTTAAAAGTTGAAAAGCAATTGCTGGTGAGTCTGCCAAAATGGTTCATTTTACAGCTATGCCTACTCTCAGAAACAGATATAGATATTTAATTCAACTTCTACACATTTTAAATCAACAACATTCCTTTCCACATCAGTAATCTGCTCGGCATGCCAATCAATAAGCATAATGTATCTCATTTATTCCACATAACTACACTTTACAGTAGGTATTTTCACTTCCATTGACAGATGTGGAAGGGAAACTTTAGTTAAGCAATTTGCTGTGGGCTATTCAGCTAGAAAGTGGAGGAATTAAGATTCAGATCCATTTGATTGCACAGCCTACACTTTCTTACTCCCATACTGCTCTTCCAGTCTCTCTTGGATTCTTTCCTTTCTATTCTGTTTACCTGTGACTCACAAACCTGATGACCTGATCTATGTTACTTCCTGATAACCACGTTCATATTTAATATTTAATGGATAAAATTGCCAACAAAATGAAAGAGTTATTAGTGAAGCTGTCCTCCCTATATGAATCTTGCTTCTAGTTCAGAGGAAGCTCTCAAATAACTGCTTAGTCATTTTGTCCCTTGGCATCTCCATAAAAGGGCACATTTATTTCTATATGAAATTCATTATTTCCATGGCAGGTGGGACTCTGCCTGTTTCTTTGTCCACCTTCAGATGCTTTACATTGAGGATCATGTTTTGGCATTATCTAAATAACAGAAATAAGAGAAAAATCACCAGCCCCCAAGGTTCTGCCTGGGAATAATTGAGAAATGTTGGCTGTGTTTGGGTTACCAGAGATATTCTCTCTCTAGGCTTTTATCTTGGCTTCTGTAGCAAACTGAAGAGGATCCAACTTCATTCATAGCTTGGTACTGCTACTCACGAACAGGAAGGTCTATTGCAGTAGATCTTAATTTGACATCATTGTATTGTGATGCTGAAAGTACATTCAATGAGATTAAATATCTTGAACAACATTGGGTTTACTGTGCTTTGGTAAATCAGTGATAATCAGGTTGCTTGTGCCCATTTTTCTCTACTCAGGCAAGGGCTATGGTTACTGAATGCCCATATCACCAGACTGCTTCTGGCCTCAAACTTACAATCCTCCTGCCTCCACCACCCAAATAACTGGTATGATGGGCATGTGCCACTGTGTTTGGCACAACTTTTAATATTACCTAAGACACAAAGTTTACAGCTTGGCTTAATCTTAAAATTCTTCAGAACTACCTCTGCATCCCAAGGTAACCTTAAGGTCACAGCTATTTTTTCATTCTCTAACTCAATAACTTCCTATTAGTATTCAAAAAATAGAAATAAAAAGAGCAATATTAAAAATTAAAAGAGCACTTTTCTTTGACAGCTCTTATCAAACAGTATTACCTTTTTATCCACTTAGAGGTTCTAATTATAAAAAATGCTTCTGTTTATACTTTGATTCACACATTCTTTCAACAAATATTAATTGGACTATCCTCATTACCAATAATTTTCCACTGAGAGCAATCAACACAACATCAGTCTTTACCTACTAGTTCTTAGATAGAAGTCAGATTGTAAAACAAATTTCATTGCAATTTTATCTCTTTTCCCTCTTTACTTTGATATAGCATGGATAATTTCTACTTCATTTGATTTAATAAAAAGTCTTTAAATACCTTTACCATAACAAATTATTTATAATCAAAGGGAAATAAAGGACTGAGGAAACTTTATCTTTTTATAAACATTTGTATTCCTACTGGAATTTACTGAAAATGTATATAAACTAGATGAGATAGGTTCATTACAAGAAAGTATAGGGGAAAAAATGGACAAAGAAATCAGATTTCTCTCAAAACATGGATATTATTTAAAGACTCCCATAACAAAAGAATACCCTGGAGTGTTTCTTAAGTGAATCTATTTGAAAGAAACCATGACTCATCATTGAAATACTTGTTTGGGATAAAATGGTTGAGGTAATGCTATTTGGAAGTGTAGCTACATAAGATCCACCTAAAATTTACTACCCGTTTAATTACCAAGCTACAAAAAACATGCTATTACACACAGTATGACTATTTTGAGTCATTAAACACAATTGAATTCAGCAACTTCAAGCCTATTGAAGGATAAGATGATATTAGAAATACTTAAAGTCATTTGTCTTGCTCCCTTTTAGGCATAAGTGAAAGTAGCTTCTGCTCACCTAAATTTTAAGAAGTTCAATTTCTAGTAGTGATTTACTCAAGTTGTACAAAATCTTAGAAGACATCATTTTAGTTCAGTTCTGTGCCACCCCCAAAATAATCAAAGATAGAACCCTAAAGAACACAAAGACTTACTGAAACAAATCCAAAATCCAAAGTAGCAGAATCTCAGTGCAAGATGGGTTTTCGATAAATGTTCCTCTATCTCCTCCAACCTTTGGCAAAAATATTCTTGATCACCATCATTAAAAAGATGGGGCAAAAGGATTGCACTGATTCAGATGCAGGGAGGCATTAGTAAATTTCAGCACAGGAGGATGGAAATTGAGTGAGGTTTGCTTTTGAGTCCAATATCAAAAGCATCCTATTTCCTGGGCCTACTTTTTTTTCTTATTAATGCACCCATATACTCTGAGAACACCTCAAAAATATTGTTTTGGGTCTCTGATGCTGCTTTTTATCATTCCATAGCTATAAGAGTAAAGTTAAAGAGTAGATATTGCAGATATTTTTATACTTTGCCATTTATAAGTCTCAGAAATAGATTTCATCCTATAAAATTGAAGAATATTTTAAAAGTTCAGTAAATATGTTTAAGTATATTGTTAAGGATAAATTTGCTTATAAGTGTTAAAATTTATTTAACGTTTACTACTCAGACACAGGGCAAACATTTTTTTTTTTTTTTTTGGAGATAAGAGCTGGATTTATCTAAGAAATACAGAGGAAAATGAATTCAATATATTATGTACTTACTAAAAAATGCATATCTCTGCCTTTGCCAGATAATTGTCTTCCTACTACTGATTTCAGGAAAAAATAACAAAAGAGTAGGCATAGAAGCAACTAATAGCTTATAAATCTTTTATTGAAGACTGATTTTCTGTCAGGCAGGTAGCAGGCTTTGGGAATATCAAGATTATGTTCTTCCCTCAAACCATTCAGATTGTAGAATAACTCATCTATTAATTTCTTCATTATAGGACAAGTCCTCATAAGCTCCTGCTAAGGGTAAGGCATTCTGCTCAAAGCTAAGGATGTATTAATCAATCAACATGACCTGGCTCCTACCTTCTTGGAGTGTACAGACCAGTGTGGAATATAGACATTCATCACACTATCAAGTAAGTGCATGGAGAAACAACAGATAGAATATAGAGGTGCACTGAGGAGAAATGTATGGATCTACAGAAGGATTGGTGGATAGGATTTGGTGGATAGGATTTGGTCAAGAAAGTCAAAAAGCTGTTAATTATGTTGAAATCTAACAGGTGGGTAGACATAGATAGGAATGCCTAGGAAAATAGGAGAAAACAACATATTCCAAGTGGAAAGACCAGTGTTAAGGATTGAATATATCATCCCAAAACACATCCTGAAGTCATAACTTCCAGTTTCTCACAATATGGTCTTAGAAACACTGTTGTTGTTGTTAGGTCCCGTCAAGTTGGTATCTGACTCATAGCGACCCTCATAGGGTTTTCAGTGGCTGACTGTTTCAGATTGCCTTGGGAGTGGATTGCCAGGCCCTTCTCCCACTGTAAGATGCCTTATATCTTATGAGGGTTATGTTCCAAGACCTGCAATGGATGCATCAAACTTTGAGTAGTAACAAATCCTATATATAAAAATTTTCCCTATACATACATACCTGTGATAAGGTTTAATTTATAAAATAGATGCAATAAGAGATTAATAACAACTAGTAATAAAATAGAGCAATTATAACACTATACTACAATAAAAGTTATACAAATGTGGTCTCTCACAAAATACCATATTGTATTGTATTTACCTTTGTTGAGATGATGTGAGATGATACAATTTATATATGATGACACAAAGTGAGGTCACTAACATAGGCAATGAGATGTATTCTAAGAGGTACCAGTGCGGCCACTGCATACTGGATTGAAACAGGATGACTTGTGGGTTTTGAGGAAGTGGTAACAGAGGGTATAGGCAAGCTAGCACTTTAGCTGTGGAAGGTCTAAGTAGGAGAGATGTCACAGCAACTGGGGGTAGGAATAGAAGACTGAAGGGTGAGTGAGGGTGAATAATTTTGTTTTTTAAATGGAAGAGGTTTATGCATGATAGAATCCATTAGAGAGTTTTATTATACATGAAGAGAAAAAGAGGGAATACCAAATATTTACAGGTCATGAGAAGGCAAAAAATGATGGGATCGACAGAGAATGATTTTAGATAGAAGAGGCATGTCCTTCACTGTAACAAGAAGGCAGGATGATAGTAAATGTACAGTGTCAAATGTTTTGCATATTTAGAATTATGGAAATGTTTCATTCTTGGAAATTCTTACCCAACATTCTCTGTTATCTCTATAAACTAAGAGTCAAATTCATATGCCAGATGCCAAGAGGAACAAGACTGCTTCATAAATTTGAAGGGAGAAAAGAAGGTTTATCACAGATTATATTGTATAACCCAACAAGATGAAGGAGTGCTAGTGACCAACTTGAATTTAAAAGTAAACAGTTTCACTATAGTATAGATGCTATTTTTGTGTAATGGAAAAGATCATCTAGAGACACAGAGGAGGAATTTATCAATTGGGATAGAAGGAAGAGATTCCAGGCAGGTGTTAAAGAGGAGGAAGGAACTGCACTGAGCTGATCTTGAAAAATGAGTAGAATTTTCCTGATCTATACAGTGAGAATGAAGATCTCATATTTACTGGATAGGAAAATAGAGGCAGGAAGAAAAAGATCTGTTATTTAGTCCTTATTTTGCCTGTATGCTTACCTTCTTTTTCGTAGGGAGGAAAGAAATGATAATAAATGTTTCATGAACTCATAAAAAGGAAAAAAAATCACTGAATATTATGATGGTTAAAAAAGTTTCAGAGGGGCTGCATTTGAAAGGAAGAGGGCCAAGGCCTTCCTAAGTGGACGGATGGTAGAAAGAATGCCTAGGAAAAGACATGGTGCCTGGATAGCTTGGCTTTAGTTTCTAGACTTTCTCTGGATGCTTTTTTCAAAATTAGATTTATATGCCTACAAACTGTGTATATTCATGTTGTCATCCAAGCAATATAAGAATTTGAGATTCCTAACTTTACTGCACAGGATTGGGCTTGCTCAGTTGGTAGAGTGCTGCTCTGTACTCTTTGAGGCCCTGGGTTCGATCCGTTGCACCATAAAAATTGGAGAAGGACCTGGCTGCCCACTCTGGAAACAATCAGCCATTGAAAACCCTATGAATAGCTGAGAAGCACTGACATAGTGCCAGGCACAGCAGTGTCAGGGAGGTTTCACAGCACCCCAAAACACCTTATTATAGAGGCTGCTGTATTTATATTTCAGCCTTAATATTTTCCAGGGACTTTCTTGCCCTTGGATATGGAAGAAGCTCAGAAATTAAACTCACCCAGAAAATATCTATGGGATGCTTATTCTACATTCACAGCACTAGATAAGCACTGTAAGCCATTTATATCAAAGATGGTACTAGGTGCTCTCGGAGTCAACACAAAGAAGCATGGCTAATTCTGGCTTCATAAGAGACAGTCCTATCACTGTCCTATAAAGTAAGGGAGAAGTAAGCACTGCAGCTAGAGAGTCAAAGATAGCACCATGGGCCTGGGGAGGGGGCTAGGGCTCAGGAGTGGTCTCCATGATTTTAACACAAACTTATGCTTTTATGAATTTCAAAACAAAACTCCTATGTGTCTTTCTTTTTCTATTTCTTCCTTCCATCCGTCCTTCCTTCCTTCCTTCCTTCCTTCCTTCCTTCCTTCTTTCTCTCTTCCTCTCCTCTCCTCTCCTTTCCTTTCCTTTCCTTTCCTTCCCTCCCTCCCTCCCCTTCATCCTTCCTTTCTTTTCTTTCCTTTTCTTTTCTCTTTTCTCTTGTCTTTTCCTTCATTTCTTCTCTCTTCTTTCTTTCTTTCTTTCATTCATTTTTTTCACTGCTGAAGATTGAACCTAGGGCCTTGCACAGTACTAGGCAAGCACTCCATCACTGACTCACATCCCTGTGTGTGTGTGTGTGTGTGTGTGTGTGTGTGTGTGTGTGTGTGTATGTGTCATGCCCACCTGTTTCTTTTTTGTATAGTGCTAAATTAGTAATATAAAAGGCTGTCCTTTATCTAGACATTATGCTCTTGGTAACTTATTGTTGTCCAAATGTACATATTTTATGAAATAATGATGATAAGTCTTAAAGTTCTAAAAATTATTTTCTTATTTTTAATGTCCATGATCACTAGGGATTGTTTTTCCTGTTATTGGATCTATGAACTTTGAAAATCTGGAAAAATTCAGTTGTTACAAAGAGTTGCATATTATTTCCCAGGGAACTGAAATCAAGTCTGTATCAGCAACACAGTATGAGGGTGGCTGTTTGAGGATTCTGGGTTGGAAAGTCTCTTCTGTTTGTAATTCGGATACATGACTACCTCGATGAATAAAATCCAGTTGCAAGCAATGAAGTCCGTTGCTGGCAGGAGTCAGATCCGTTCCCTTAGAGAGGGCTGGGTGCTAGAAGCAATACTAAAGCAAGTATTCACCTCTTTCGGCAGGGAAACAAAACAAAAGAATACTAACCAACCAGGACCACTCAGAATCAGCTCTGCCAGAAAACACATTAGGTTTCACTTTTCCATTTTCAGGCAATCAGCAGTTAATTTTAATCAGGATAATTCTTTCATCACATGGGCATAGCCACTGCTATGGGTTTGTATTAACTGAGATGGTAACAGTAGGGACACTTACTTCAAAAAGATCAGAGACAGAGCTCTTGTTTTCCTCCACTGTTTGTGGCCTAATATTTAAAACTTGTGAGAAATTAGCAGTTTCTACTTCAATTAGGAGATGAAGTCAAATTGTCAGAATTTTACAGAGATGTCAAAGTCAGCTCAAGATAGTTGTATGGAAATTGGTGGACAATATAAAATCTTTCATTATAATTAAAATCGGAGGGATAAAGTGTACATCCCTAAGGGCTAGTCTTGTGTTACTCTAACTCAAAGGGAGAGTGAAGCTGGATTCGAACATAGAGTGAGTGAGAGTGAGAGGGGACATTTAGTGCTGGGTGGTGAGAAGACAGAGTACATACAAATGGGCCATCTTTTGTGTACCAACTCTACATGTCTTATGGTCTTATTTTTACACGTCTTCTAATATCATTTCATCATACTCTTAACAATTGCCAGTCCAACATATCAACATGCTTTCTATACAAACCTTCTGTAAATGTGCCACTTTTGGAAGCTTATTGTAAGGCTAAGCCTAGTTAGGCTTTCAGAATGGATTCATTCCCTCTTCCTAGTTCTTTTTCTATCATCTTGGTTTATAAAAAAAATGACTGGACTCTAGCTTAACCCCTAAATTTTTAAGAACCTTCTTTCTTGAAGAAATACAGTGTGTCCTCCCTAGCTCCAGGATTTTCTTTGGCCTGAAAATGTCCTCAGGAAAAACACATTCCCAATTACTTAATCATCATCAACTAATTACCAATTAACTTACTACTTGTAGTAATCACTGACTAACATTTACTGAGCATTTACTGTAGACTAAACATGGTGCTGAACCTGTCCTCATGTAGATCATCTGTTGACAGGTGGATCACATACCTAAAATGTGATATACCATTTAAGGTAGTGTGCTCCGAGGAAGTCTTTCAGGCAATGCAGAGTAGAGGTGGTAGAGTGACATACCTGGTTTAAATATTGGTTTACTCACTTGTTAGCTTGGCAAGTTTACTCTCTTTGTCTTCAATTTCTTTTTCGTTAAATTAATGAAAATGTTATCCTATATTGGAGAGTTGCAGTGAGAATCTGAGAGCTTTTATGTGGTTCTTGACTGAAAACTCTGAAATTTCAGATTACCATGGAAAGGAAAATTAGAAGTAGTGTAGTGAAATAGTGTAGCTGGAGGGGATAAAGGAAGAGAACAGAGTTGTGAGAAGCCAGTTTTTGAGTGAAGAATCCTATTCCTATGTGAGAAGAGAAGGAAAGACATACTGAATAGATTACATATAGGATTAGAGAGGGAGTGAAACATTGTTGGGAGCAACGTATGAGTTAGACCTTGTCAAATTACTTTATGTATATATAATATTATTTATTCTTCACTGCACATAAACAAAACATAGCATCATTCTTTTCAGGTGAGAAGCTGAGATTGTTGAAATGGAGGGACCTTAAGTGTTTTTGAAGATAGCACAGATGGGGAAAGGAGGGTTCTGGATTTGAGTCAACTCTCTTAGGCACCCAAGGTCGTGTGCCTTCAGCTGAGGCAGGATAGTGCTGTGGGCATTAACTTGCACTATGGAACACCACTATGCAGTACCGTCAACCCATTTGAGTTTTGGTCCTAAGAGTGGAGGTTATTCTCTTTCTTTAAGTATCGGGATGGATCTTAGTTTCTCCTGAAGGTATTACAACCGAATGCTACTCTAGCCATTGACATGTTGTAGGGAAAGGAGCCTGGAGCGAAATGGGTACTGAGCTTCTCTTCAGGAGCAAATTCCTGGACTGAGGTTTACCCAGTCATAATCCACAAAACTGTGTTATCTACATGCAAACCTGAAGAAGAGTGAATATCTGTGCCTCTCATTTGTGCCTTCGCATGTCCTGAGTCCCATTATAGAAAATGGCCAGATCCAAACTGAAAAAATAATTGAGGTCTGACAAAAAATGCAAGACATCAACCAATAGAGGATTAAAGAAAATATTTATTTAGGATTGTGTACTACATTTAGGATTTCAGGTGTGTGGACTCACTGAATCTTTACTACAAGCTTGTGAGGTGCATATTGTCATCAGTGTTTGTACAGATATCACACAGAGGCTTTCTCTTAGTCATATAGGGAAGGAGCTTTAGAATTAGGATTTACAACCAGGGCAATTTAATATCAAAGATTCCACAGACACAGAAATATTAGGAATAAATAAAATATACTGAGAAACTGCAAATAATGTGGATAAATTAAAATAAATTTTGTTCTTCATTTTCTATTTGGAAAATTCTTCTCTTTTATTTCCTTTGTGGTGTTTTTGCAATAGAAAAAATATCACAAAGGATTCTTTCAAATAACTCTTCACCTCTTCATCTTAAGAAACAAAACTTTTAGTCAAACGAGGTGATACTATATATATACTGGATTTAGCTTCTCCTCATGGTACAAATGTAGTCTATACCTGTGAATGAGCCATGACAAGTAAAGACTCCAAAACTCTTTGGAAAAGAAGAGATAGAAGTAACTCTTTCTTCTATTCTGTGAAACATGGAATTGATCAGCAGGCTCATGGACATAAAGGCATTCTGCCTCTTACGTGTTTGTGGACTTATTTGTAGAGTTGTTAAAAATACAGCTGTTATGATCTATGTAAGACAATGCTGCTAACATACTGTTATATTTTCTGTGACTTACTTTGAAATACTGCAGCATCAATATAACAAAGTGTGTTTCCATGTATGTTTCTGTAGGGATTGGTTAGGTACCCTAGCTGGAAATACATATTTTCTGACATGTTAATTTTCTAGGGCTGTTGTAATGAATCACTGCAAGCTACATGGCTGAAAGCAACATGGATTTATTCTCCCATAGTTCTGGAGACTGGAAGCCAAAATTGAGTTGTTACCAGGGTTGGTTTCTTTTGAAGGATCTGAGGGAAAGCTTGCTCCATGACCCTCCTAGCTTCTGAAGGCTGCCAGCAATTCTTGGCATTCCTCGGCTTGTAGATGCATCTATCTCTATCTTCATCTTCACTGGGTATTCTACTCTATACACCTGCACTCTAGTCTGATCTTTTTTCATCACTGGGGAGTTGAACAGAGGGCCTTATGAATGCTTTTGCATGTGCTCTACCACTGAACTGCTCCCCTGGCACAGTTTTTACTTTTTATTTTGAGACAAGGTCTCACTCAGTTACACAGGCTGACTCTGGACTCAAACTTGCAATCCTCCTGCCTCTGCCTCTTGAGTCCTTGTGATTACAGGCATACACCACCCCCTCCAGCTTACAGTCTGAATTTGAAATGTCCCTAAAGGCCCATGTGGTAAGAGCTGGTTGCCAACCTGTGGTGCTATTAGGAAGTGGTAGAACCTTTAGGAGATAGGACTTAGTGAAAGGAAGTTTTGTCCCTGCAAGTGTGCTTTTGAGCAGGGTATTGGGAATCCCAGCCTCTTCCTCTCTTTTTGCTTCCCGGCCAGCATGAGGTGAACAGGCCTCCTTCAACATGTGCTCCTGCCAGGATGTACTATGCTGCAATAGACCCATGGGCTAAAACCTCTGAAACCATGAGCCCAGATAAACTTTTCCTCCTTTAAGTTCATTTACCTCAGACATTTTGGCACAGCAATAGAAATCTGACTAAAAAGTCTATCACCAAATTTTTCCCTTCTTATAAGGATGCCAGCCTTTGGTCCCCTCCTTATCTAATGGGACACCATCTTAACATGATTGCATCTGAAAATATCATATTTCCAAATAAATTTGCATTTATAAGTTCCTGGCGGATATGAGATTTATGGAGACATTTTTTTTTTTCGGTACTGGGTGTTGAAACCCAGAGCCTTGCACTTGCGTGCTTTGTAAGCACTGTACCACTGAATTGTACCCCTAGCCCTCTGTAAAACTTTTTTTGAGACAGGGTCTTGCTAAATTATGCAGACTGCCTCTGGTCTCGAACTTGCGATCCTCCTGCCTCTACCTCCAGAGTCACTGAGATTACAGGCGTGTGCCATCATGCGCAGCTGTGGAGACATACTTTAACTTAGCATGTGTGAGTAGCAACATTGTGGGATGTTGCTTTAGGATGTATTTACCAAAAGGAATGTAATTATTTTGAAAAGCAATATTGGCTTACATTAGTTCAGAGCATATATCCTCTGATATTCTCACTATTGCAAATAATTCTGTCCTTCTCTGGATCACCATTCTTATCCTTTTTTAAATATTTAATTCATATGAAACAAAGTAACCCAGAATTTGCATAATTATTGCATGGTTAGAAACAGGAACTTCTATCACTGAAAGTTTTCAATAAGAAACTTAGATTTGCCTAAATTTGAACTCTTCACCTGAGACTTTACCCATGACTCTCTCCCCATGCCTTGCAGTGGTAAGATGGTTCCAAGACTGACTCAGTCTCTGGAATTCCCTCCCTTGTGCATTCCACAGAAGCCTTCATTTGTTGGCATTTAGTACATAGTGCCAGGCATCTGTGGATTTGGCTTGGGTTTTAATCTGATCCTTTGTTGTCTGACTAGGTTTTATATTTCAGAGAGGATTATTCATCATAGGTCACCAGCTCTGCAGAGCGGTATGTGTGGTTGGTTGGAGAGAGAATTTAATTTGTTGCTATTATTGGAGATATAATTTTAAAAAGAAATCTTCAAAAGGACATCTTATCTAGATTGTTCAAAAGCATTTCTTTTAGAAAAGGAAAAGAGATCTACTCTTCAGTTCTCTCATGCTGTTTTATCCTTTATACATTTCAACATGCAAGCAAAGTAATGGCCCCTTGATGCCAACCCCTTGGTTGAGGTATAGACCATTGATCTATACATCAGTGAAGAAGTTATGGCCATGGAAGGCAGGGATCACTGAAAAAATAAAACAGTAGAGGAGACTATTGGGGGAGGTAGCACTTGCTCATGTGAGTCTTTCCTCCCTAATCTGTTTAGCCTCATTAATTCTAATGAAAGGATTCTAGAGGAGAGAACTGCAGGGATGGGAAACTCAGAGAGAAGAATCTCTGTGGACAGAATAATAAACACAAAACCAAAATGGAATATGTGCCATGCAAATTCTGGGTGTGTACATGCTCAGATGTGTTATGCTCGCCAGGAGTAAATGTGCCCAGGATCATGTCACTTGGTCAAAATAAATGACAATTCAATCAGTCAATCACAAGCATGGTTATGGAGTAAAGAAAGAGTACAGGGAAATGTGAGCATGTGTATTAGTGACAGAAAAGATTATTTTAAAAGTTGATGCTGTCAGATTAATTTACCTGTCATGTGTAGTGAGCTAATAGTATTTTAAGGGAGTTTTTCAAATAGAACATAGTTCTCATATTTCCCAAGCCATACCTTCAGAGAAGGCATCTGATTTCCTATTTATAGCAGTTTCTCACTGTCACTCCCATGAAAAATATCCAAAAGACTGACCATTACTTATTCAAAATTTTGTTCATGAGTGACAATTCACTCATTCCTTACCTTATAAAATATTAGACAATAAATGTATTCCTTCCTTTTTTCTCTTATGAAGGTTTTCTTGGTGATATAGTATGTGACCTTGGTGAGTTATGTGTTTAGTCATTTAGCAACATTTAATGAGAATCTGTGATTTCTGCAAAGAACTGGAGATAGAAAGCCAAAAAGGAAAAACACATTCTGTTTTCTCAGGCTTAAGGAATTGAAGCAAAAATTTCAAGCTTCAAGTGGCAATAGTGAAGGATTCTACAGGGAAAATATTAAATGATACAGGAAATATCAAAAGAAGATGGAAGGACCACCCAGAGTCATCATACCAAAAAGAATTGGTGGATGACCAACCATTTCCAGAGGTTGCATATGATCAGGAACCAATGGTACTAAAGGACAAGTGGAAGTTGCCTTGAAGAAGTTGACAAAATGCAAGGCTCTAGGAATTGATGGAATACCAATAGAGATGTTTCAACAAACAGATGCAGCATTGGAGGTGTTAATTTGCTTATGCCAAGAGATTTGGCAAACAGCTACCTGTCCTACTGACTGGAAGAGGTCCATATTTGTGCCTATTCCCAAGAAAGGGGATCTAACCTAATATAGAAACGATCTAACTCTACCGTTAATATAATACACAAGCAAAATTCTGCTCAAGATCATTCAAAAGTGACTGCAGCAGTATACAGAAAAGGAACTGCCAGGAAATCAGGCTGAATTCAGACGAGGGCATGGAATCAGGGACATAATTGCTGATGTCAAATGGATATTAGCCAAAAGCAGAGAATACCAGAAAGATGGCTGTCTATGTTTTATTGACTATCCAAAGGCATTTGACTGTGTAAGTCACAATAAGTTATGGATAATATTCAAAAAATGGGAATACCAGAGCACTTATTTCTACTCATGAGGAATCTGTACATTGATGAGGAGGCAGTTGTTCCAACAGAACAAAACACTGCCAGGTGTAAAGTCAAGAAAGGTGTGTGACAGGGCTATGTCCATTCACCATGCCTCTTCAATCTCTATGCTGAGCAAATAATCCCAGAACCTGGACTTCATGAAGAAGAACACAGCATTTTGATTGGAAGAAGACTCATTAACAACGTGTGTTATGCAGATGACAGAATTCTGCTTGCTGAAAGTGAAGAGGATTTGAAACATTTACTGATAAAGATCAAAGAACACAGCATGAGTATAGACTGTGCCACAACATCAATAAAACAAAAATCCTTATAACTAGGTCAGTATGCAACTTCATGATACATGGAGAAAAGATTGAGATTGTCCAAAGATTTTGTTTTACTTGGTTCTACAATCAACATCCATGGAAGCAGCAGTCAAGAAAATCAAAAGACACATTGCACTGGGAAAAGCTGTTGCAAAAAATCCTCTTTAAAGTGCTGAAGAGTAAAGATATCACATTAAAGACAAAGGTGCGCCTGACTAATGCCATGGTACTTTCAGTTGTATCATATGGTTATGAAAATTGGACATTGAACAAGCGAGGCAAGAGAAGAATTGCTGCTTTTGAATTATGGTGCTGGAGATGACTGTTGAATATACCATAGCCTGCCCAAGAACCAACAGATCTGTCCCAGAAGAGGTGCAACCAGAGTGCTCCTTGGAAGCAAGGATGGATAGACTATGTATGATGTATTTTGGACATGTTATCAGAAGGGACCAATCCCTAGAGAAGGACCTCATGTTTGGGAGAGTGGTGGGTCAACAACAACAACAAAAAAAAAAAAAAAAAAAAAAGAAAAAGAAAGAAAGAAAAGAAAACCCTCAACTATATGAATTGTTACAGTGTCTGTGATAATGGGGTTAAACATAAAGAAGATCATGTGCCTGGCACAGAATCGAGGAGTATTTTGTTCTATTGTACATAGAGTTGTTATGAGTTGACCTCAACATTTTGACGCCTAACAACAACAATGAGAATCTATAGTGCTATAAGTACAATGTATATGAATAAATGGGAAAAATAAAAATGAACAAGGATTAAAGGGAGCTGCTGATTTCTAACTGCGTTCTGTTGCTCAGCACTCATTTAAAAATTTTTTATGATTGAAAATATACACAAATATAAAAGTCAAATATTCATCGATGCTTAAACATAACACATTATCCCATGCCTTCCTTGACCCTCTTCATCTCCTACTCTAGAAAAAAAGACTTTTAATCCTTTTAGCCACTTTTTTTGGTATTTGCCTCTAGTTTTAAATAACATGCCATATAACTATTTACTAATTTATTGATTTTACATATTGCCCACAGATATCTTACAATGGAAGGTAATGATTTAGCTTCCTTAAATACCTTCCCTCCACCACAACACACACTTCACTTCTCCTTCTCTTGTTTTATAATGTAATGAAAATTATAATTTTAGGTCAAATCATAGTCAGTACATTGCTATGCTGATATAAACATTATTCACATTTAAGCCATGTAGACACCTGGTTGTGTGGGAAGGGAAGGGATCCAACTGTTTCACTGCTCCTTACAAAATCCCTCAATCAGTCCTCCCTCTTTTATTCCCTCCAACACCCGACTTTCAAAGTGCCTTTTGTCTCCCAAACTCCTAAACCTTCTGAGATTCTGCAATTTTCTCCTAATCCTTCTTTATGACTTTATTCACTGCATTCATGTTTCAGAAGTCAATTATTATAAATCAGTCCACTACTTTCTATTTATGTGCATGAATATACATATATAGAGATGTATAGAGATATAGATATGTATGTCATATCACTTTTATTTTACTCTCTTTGCCGTGTGTTTGAGAAGATTTAATTTATTTTACTGAAATTTTAATATATTTCTGGCATAAAAGTACATGAGTTTCAATCTTCCATGTTTAATCAAAGTCTCAAAACCTTCTTTTAAAATTCTAGTTAATAATACAATATACTGTTATCAATCTTTTTTTTATAGAAGACTATCTGAAGGATAAGAGTCGTTAAATACTTGCCCAAGGTTGTACAAATAGTAAGCAGTAAGCCCATTTACTAATAAAAGCTCTGTTTGTTTCTTTCCAGTACATTACATTTTACTGCAAGACATAGTTCCTGTTTTAAGGAGTTCACAGTTTTTATGGGGAAATAAGGGATGTATATAGATAGCACAATAGAAAGCATTAAATGTCGAGGGCAAGAAAAATGACCCACTCTACAACAGGAATTCAGAAAAGAGAGAAAGGTTTCCTGTCTATTTCTTTGTATCTAAAACTCCATTTGGAATTCTAGCACATCTTTAATGCTGTAAGTACATTGCTTCAAACATAAATCTTATTCTGATGGGAGATAATCTCTATTCTTCAGCCACATGGGATTTGCCAATGTTCCATGAAGTCTTTGGGATGGAGTAGGCACATGGTAACTGTCTTTAAGGTAGTACCAGCCAGGTGTGGTGACACACGCCTGTAATCCCAGTGCCTCGAGAGGGAGAGGCAGGAGGATTGCAAGTTCAGGACCAGAGGCAGTCTGCATAATTTAGGTTGGCCCTCTCTCAAAAAAGTAAAAAAAAAAATAATAATAATAAAAAAAAGGGCTGGGGGTACAATTCAGTGGTGCAGCACTTGCAAAGCATGCAAGCATGAGGTCCTGGGTTCAAATCCCAGTATTGCCCCCCCCAAAAAGGTGGCACATTAGAGGAAAAACTAAGAATTTTTACCTTATATGTGAGTGTACTTCACATTAAAGACATTCAAGAGAGAATTTTTACTTATATTTATTTTGGCAGTGATAATACAGTCTTTGATCTTGTTAAATCTAATTGCGGTAGGTGGTGCACGCCTGTAATCATAGTGACTCAGGAGGCAGAGGCAGGATGATCACAAGTTCAAGGCCAGAGGCAGCCTGTATAATTTAATGAGGCCCTATCTTAAGATATAAAATGATTTAAAAAAGAGAAAGTCTAGGGTTTCAGCTCAATGGTAGCTTGCAAAGTATGTGCAAGTCCCTGGGTTCAACCCCCTAGCACCAAAAGAGACAAAAAGGTCATGTTAAATCTGAAGTGAGTGCTTATATATGGGCATCTGCAAATATCAAAGATGGTTTATACATTTACCCACATTTGTCCAGACTCGAGATGATCTTGGTTTTTTTCTTCTTTTGGCTAGTGAATATTTTATCACCCATGCCAGGTATGGATCCAAAGTGCTATACATATAGCCTTCCAGGAGACAAAAAAAAAAAAAAAGTACGTAATGGGTCAGGGCAGTCTCAAGAGCCAACTGTACTGTATTCTGTCCTAGGCTCTGCTACTAGCTCTAGCTGCAATTTGACTTTGGAAACTTTCACTAAACGTCTTTCTCAGCCCATTTTTTGCTGTTATAAATAATACTTGTGGATAAATAGTTTAGAAAGAAAAGAGATTTATTAAGCCAACAGTTGTGGAGGCTTAAAGTCCCCATTTGGCCAGCCATACCTGGCAACAGGCTCATCATGTAGCACTCACTTGAGAGTGGAGCACGGATGTGTGAAGAGTCCAAGTGGCCAGAGAGGACATGAGCTGACAACGCCAAACCTCCTTTATTACCATGGAGTCTCTCAGGAACCAATGCCCAATCCCATCCTGTGAGAATTAACTCCTCCTATAAGAAAGGGATTACCCTTATCTCTCCCCAGATCCCCTATGAACTCATCACCTCCCTCTAAGTCTCACCTCTCAATACTGCGACACAGGGGACCAAGGCTCCAGATTGCGAGCCTGTGGAGGACAAACCCTATCCAAACCATAGCAACCTCTTTCCCTGTGTCTCAGGTTTCACATCTGTAAAATGAGGCTGATGGCAGAATCTGGCTCACAGTGTTGTTATGAGATTTCTTTGAGTTAACAGATAAAACATGTGGCTCACTTAGAATAGTGTCTTGTAAGTAGAAAAGATAATATCACCATCAGTTCACCTTCTAGAAACCTGATACAAATGCAGTCCTTTAGGGCCACATATGCTTCCAATGCTGCTTTCATTTTTATTTTTTGTTTGTTTTTGCTATAGCAGAAGACTTTCCAATATCTGTTCATTATTTTACTTTACAACCATTTAGTCAGGGTCTATTTGTGCCAAGCAAACTTCCTGGTTCTCAGGATACAAAATCAGACACATTGCTGCCTCATCAGTACAGAGACAACCATAAATCAAGTAAGTATGCAGACCAAGATGGCAACTGTGAAAACTGCTAAAAGAGAGACTTTGTGAATTCTTATTACATTGAGTATGCAGAATCTAGCACCTGAGAGAGCAAAACAGTGTGTTTCTTGAAGAATCCAAGAAGTGGTCTAATGCCAAAGAAGGGAAGGGCTGTTCTGTGCAGAAACTGAGAACATCCTGAGAAACTAATTAAAACCTTCCTTTTTGATTACACCCCAGAGGATGGGAATCGCTTCCTCTCTTGCCTTTCCTTGACACAACTTGCTCAGGAGCAATGCAAAGGATGGGTGGGATCTTCCCCAACGTGGGAGTGAGAGGAAGAAACATACCAAAGAGATGACGGCCAAGCAAGGCTGCAGCTGCTAATTCCACCTCCACCCTGTGGGACAACTGCTTAGCAATATTTCAAAGGCAAAGGCAACTTACAGGAAAGAAGAAAAAAAAGTGCATTTAACAACTTCCTTGACTGGAGGTCTGGATAACAGTGGAGCACATACATTTTAAGTTGCATTTATGGCAGAAATATAGGTGGCTTTGCAGACATCTGTGCCTAGAATTCACTGAGCCCAAGAGTGCATTTACATATGGAACACTCAGTTTCTCAGGGCATTTGGCAAGAAATGTGAATATTGATGCCATCTGAATATACCGTGTGCCTATCTCTTGTGCATCATTGATGCCAGAAAGCTATAGCTGGGAATTATATACTGAATTCTCTCTATCATTGTTCATTACCCGAACTTGAAAGGTCAATGTCTTCCTGCTGAAATTTTTTTAATCATTTGACTCAGAAAAATGCATTTTTTCAGTATCATGTAGCACATGAAGAAAAATTGAGCTTATTTATTTACTGGATTTTTCTTGACATAGTCTCACTATGTAGCTCAAGTTGACTTGAACTTACCATCATGCTGCCTCCATCTCCAGAGTGGTGGGGTTATAGGCATGTGTTTCTCACACCCAGTGAGAAAATTGGGTTTAAACATGAGCAGGGATAGGGTGTTATATAGCAATGGCTGAGAAACAAAATTTAAATAAGGAGGAATAAATTTAAGAGATCTGCTATACAACATAGTGACCATAGTTAATAATAATATATTGCATATTTGAAAATTGCTAAAAGAGTAGATTTAATGTGTCCTCACCTTCAAAAATGGTAAGTCTGTGAGGTAACGTGTATGTTAATTAGCTCAAATTAGTCATTCCACAATATTTCAGAACATCATGTTGTACACCATTGTTGTTGTTGTTAGGTGCTGTCGAGTCGGTATCCGACTCATAGCGACCCTCTGTACCACAGAGGAAACACTATTGTCGGTGCTTCTCTGCTGTTCATAGGGTTTTCAATGGCAGATTTATTTTTGGGATGGGGTTGCCAGGTCCCTCTCCCAAGCCTACAGCTTCTGGTGTTCCCAGGCGGTCTCCCATCCAGGTACTAACCATGCCTGACCCTGCTTAGCTTCCGAGATCTGACGGGATCGGATGCCACAGGGCTACGGCTGCAGGCTGTACACCATAAGTATATATAATTTTTGTTAATAAAACAAATACAATAAAAGTATTTGCCCTTATGTGACTTTTGTACTCTCCCCCATTGTATTATGTGGTCTGAATCTCACTTTCTCTTCCTTCAAGCTTTTACACTGCATTTACTTGGTTGATAGCTTTGTGTTTAGCATGGAAAATTTACAGAGTTATTTTCTGAGCATCTACCATGAGTTAGGCAGAAAAGTCCTTGAACTCATGAGATGTACAGTCTACAAATGAAGGTAGATATGAAACACATAGTTAAAATTATATTGAATATCAAGAAAGGCAGTACACAGGGCATCATGGAGCCAGGTTACAGTAGTAGCAATAATAACAACTAAGATGAATTCTGTTCTTACTATGTACCCAGGTATAGTTCTAAGTGATTTATTTGTATTATTGATTTTAACATACATATCACACTATGAGGTAAAGTAATATCAATTTTCATTTATAGATGAGAAAACTAAAACCTCAGAGCGGTCAACCACTTAAATACTTCTCTAAACTGCCCAGGTAGAAAGTCATGGACTGAGATTTGAGTCATGTGGTTTGGTTCCTTTGCCTCTTAGCACTCTGAGTATACTCTCATAAATAAAAGAACTCAGCCTGGTCTTCCTTGAGAGATTTTACTGAAGTTTGGGATAATATTCATAATACTGGGGGCTTTATTAAGCTACTCTCTTAATAAAATAGGGATAAATATTAAGAATTAAGGTAGATTGAAATAAGGCCTTTAAATGTAAAGTGGTGGAATCCTAGACAAAAATGGATATTGAGGAGAACATTAGGGAAATTCAAATAAAGTGGGGAGTTCAGTTAGTAATAAAGCACAAACATTGTTTTCTTAGTTGCCATGACTGTACCACAGTAAGGTGTTAGTCATAAAGGAAAATGGTTGAGGGAAACAAATGGATCTCTTTATTATCTTTTGAACTATTTTGTAGCTCCACATCTATTCTGAATTTAAAAGTTTAATTAAAAAATGATACAATTAAGTGAAATTGAATGCTCATGAGATGATCAGCTTCCACTGGGCCTTTATTAGTTACCAACTAAGCAGTTTTCTCCTCCCCATGTCTGTCAGCTTATCATCTGTCAGTTTGCAATACTGTGGGGTTTTGCATGTTGCTGTGATACTGAAAGCTATGCCACTGGTATTTCAGATACCATCAAGGCCACCTATGATGAACAGGTTTCAACTGAGCTTCCAGATAGACTAGGGCTAAGATAGACTGAGCTAAGATAGACTAGGGAGAGGACCTGACACTTCTGAAACAGCCTTTGAAAGCCCTATGAACAGCAGAGAAGCATTGTCAATTATAGTGCTGGAAAATGAGTCCCCAAGACTGGCAGGCATTCAAGAAATGACTGAGGAAGAGTTGCCTTCTCAATGTAGAGTCCACTGTAATGATGGGAATGGAGTACAACCCCTGGGACCTACTTTTGCTGATGTGGCCTGACTCAAAATGAGAAGAAATATAGTGGCTACAATATTGGCCTCAAACATGAAAAGATCATGTGCATGGCACAGTGTTGGATAGTGTTTCTTTCTGTTGTACTTGGGATCACTATGAATCAGATCTGACTTGACAGCACCTAACAACAACAACAACAACAACAACAACAAGCAGTTCTCTAGAGAGAACTAAGCCTCTTCCCTGTCAGGGCTAGGCATCCTCTCCTTTTGTGCTATGCCATCCTCTGTAATCTCACATACTCAGCATCATCTCCTTGCCTTGTTACTGTCACTAGAAAGTGAGATTCCTTGGTGCTGATTCCACCTGCAAAAGAGTATCTTAACAACTTTGTTCCATTGGGTCTTCATGTGGCATGATCTTATGACCTGAAGGCTGGGCCATCGGATTTGGCATTGTCTGGCCGGCTCATCCTTCTCAGTCTGTGGAAAGACCTGCAAGTATGACACACGGGGGACATTGAACATGAAGGGCTGCTATGGAAATCAAGCCATTGCAGATGCCTCTCTGCCTCACACCAGCAACATCTGACTGCTTTCAATCTCTTAGTTTTGTTGCAAGGACTTTGAAGACTGTCAACCTCTGCAGCACTGCCAACAGTTTCCTATGAAAGAAAAGTAATGAGCATACAGCCAGGGTGGCTGAGGAATCAGTACAATAAACATCTGGCTGGGGATGTGCAGAAGACCGAGGCCAACTTTGAGTTAGGCAGTAAGGGTAATCCTCATGAAGTCCCCAATCCTCTGCCTCCTAAATATTTCTCAAATGTATCCCTTCTTGTGTCAGTCAGGGTTGAAACAGGAAAAGAAAACCCTCTTCAAGTATTTTAGAGCAGAGGCTTTTATAAAAAGTACTGGTTGTGCAGGTGATGGAAAAGGTGAGAAGGCAAACAGGAGACAATGAGCCTTCTCGTGTTAGCTACAGCAGGAAGCTACAATCAACGCTGGGCTGGAGGGACAATGGGAGGAAGCAGGGTTCCCAGAGCCGGGGGTGGGATCCCTGGGCAAAAGCCAGAGCTGTGGCACGTGTGCAGGGAGTTAGCCAGAGCCATGGAGGAAATATAACTGCTGCTGGAGGTGTCATCTGAGGCCTTGGAGAGAAGTGCACTGGGGTTTTCTTCCTGCTTTTCAAACTCCTGACACTATATATCACTGGCCAAGGCTCATTAGAAATGAGCTTCTATGAAGACTCAGTAAGCATAGCCCAGAGATGTCGATCCTCCTTCCAGAGAGCACAGAGGCAGGGCCACTGCTCAAGCTGAGTCCTCCACTTTCTCTTTCTCCCACCACTACAGAATCCTCATGGCTATTCTTTCTGATCCAACAAGCTTAGTCTACCCCTGCAATTCATCCTCTGTACTTCAGCTAGAGTGATGTTGCTAAAACTTAAATATATATGTTGCACCTCTGTTTAAACCAAAAATGACTCCCTGCTGATTATGAAGCCTAAGATTTTTGGTAGACAAGCCCTATCTCTGGTCCCTGCCCTCCTCTTTATTTTCTACAGCTTGCTGCATGGTTCAGCTTGAGTACAATGAAGACTACATGGGACACAGGTGGCATTGGATGCTTAAGTTTCTGTGGCTCTGTGGATTTTGGGAGGAGATTTCCTGCTCCAAACGTCAGAAGTATCATGCAGAGTGAATCAGGAACAGCAAATCAAACGTACTGTGCTCATATGGCTTCTGGATGCTCCAGGAGAACAGGAGAGGACTTAACAAGAGCCCGGAAGACTTCTCTTGGAGGCTCCTAAGAAACAAATGAGAAGAGAAATGCAAAGACTTTGAAAGGATATCATAGTAATTGAAGTGCAGTTCAGTGAGATTTGGGTGACTGTTAATGAAATCCATCAGGTCAGTTAAGCTTGACAAATGTGAAACAGCATTTGATTGAAAATAGAATTCAATGTCCAAAGATGTTGTTGAGGCTACTGTTACTAAAATTAATCTAGTAGTCAACAGATCACTACCTCGATGAATGGACATGAAAGATTCATTTCTGAAAGGCACTGGAGGCTTTGTCATCTTGGGGCTTGATCAAAATGAAGGAAATTAACATCCCTCAGTCATTTAGGGAATAATCAAGTTCTAGATGATAGGGTGAGGACAAAGATGGTAGAGAATGTGAGTCTGAGAAATCAGAGAAAGTTTCAATGACCTTTCTGTAATTCCTAGGTTCTTAAAAATTATCTAGATCAATCATACCATAGTACATATGAATCTTCTTTGTATTTCCCTGCAGTCTTACTGGAATGTAAACCTCCCCTACTATGAGGTTAAAGGGTGACAATAATCTTTAACATAAGAGGGAAACCAAACACTCATTGAACTAACCCAATGTGCCAAGCATTAAACTCCACAAATAATGTTTCATTTTGTTGTCATTTTCCTTCAACAGTTGATAGAGATGACACTTAAGAGATTCATTGGCTTACTGAAGGCTGCACAGCAAGTGAAGGTACTAGTGCTTAGACCTACCTTTCTGCTACGCCACAATGTCAAAAGCAGCTGTCAATGATGTTGTTGTTGTTAGGTGCCATTGAGTTGGTATCTGACTCATAGCGACCCTATGGACAACAGGCGAAACACTATTGTCAGTGCTTGTCTGCTGTGCATAGGGTTTTCAATGGTGGATTGATTTTTGGGAGTGGGTTGCTTGGTCCATCTCCCAAGACTACAGCACCTGGTGTTCCCAGGCAGTCTCCCATCCAATACTAACCAGGCCTGACCCTGCTTAGCTTCCGAGATTTGATGGGATCAGATGCCACAGGGCTGCAGGCAAGTAAGAATCACTTAGCGTTGAATTCATATTACTATAGTAAGAACATAAGGAGTTGAATGTATTTCTAAACAGAATCATCCCAAATTCTATAGCTAGGTTTTTGAAAAGTGAAATTCAGTTTGAACACTTATTTCCCATTAGATTACAAATACCATTCACCCTGTAGTTCTCAAACTACAGGCATAGTTATGATCTCTTTGATCTGTCCTGTGTTGGAATTAATGTGTTCACTATCTTATTTTGAGTATTGATTAAAATAACACTGGTATTGTGATGGTTATAGATTGGGAAAAGCCCCCAGAAAGTAATTTCTGACATGGAAATAAGTATGCAAGCATTTGTTAAGGAATGTTGTTGGGAACCGATCACACAGAAGTGATGGCAAGAAGCAGAATTGGGCAGAGAAACAAACTGAGCCATGGTCTAATATCAACAAGGGACTAGCCAAGCTTGCTGGGAGCTCTGGAGCTAAGATGACCCTTCAAAGTTGTGTTGAGGGGGTGCCCTGTGTGGATCAGTTCCTGGACGTGGAGGATCTGTAGCTAGAAAGAGACATAACTGTATGTGAGGAATTTTAATTCAGGTGAGAGGATCCTGAGGCAGCACTGACAGTGAGGACTCTTTTCCCATAGCACTCTCAATGGCAGGGGACATTCTTACCTTAAGGAGGACCTGGGAGTTCAGTGGTATTGTACTTGCTTAGCATGAGTGAGGCCCCTATGCTCAATCCCCAATACCGTAAAAAATAAACATTTTTTTGTAAAACTGTGGAGGGGGTGACACATCTCAGTAGTATCACCACAATAATAAATATAATTCTTAATAAATCTCTGTGTATACAAATAGATATATATGTACTGAATATATAATACATGGTAAGCCATGTAAATACATAAGTATATAAACAAATATATATGTCATGTAATTATAAAACATACTTATTGTATAGTTGAATGGTAAAGGCAATAACTGCCTGACTCAGGATGACAGCTGGACTTGAAAGAAGTAGGCTGGGTACTGTGGTACACGCCTGTAATCCCAGTGACTTGGGAAACAGAGGTAGGAGAATCGCAAGTTTGGGTTCAGAGTCAGTCTGCACAATTGAGTGAAACCCTGACCCATGATAAAAAATACAAAAAGGGATTGCAGCGTGCAGTTCAGTGGCAAAGCTCTTGCAAAGTATATGCAAGGCCCTGGATTCAGCTCCCCAGTAATGCAAAAGGAATAAAAAACAGTTAATAAACTGGTCAAAGCAGTGTTTACAAACTGAGAATCTTTGTGGATATCTCTGGTTCAAGAAGGAGCCGAAGCACAGGACTTCTCGAGGCCTCATGCCTTTTCCTGCCATAATGTGTATTCCTTCCTATTGTGCCACTAGTAATCCAAAGATCTATCATGTGATTGTATTTATTGTACTATGCACAGAGAATAGTGCTAGGCTTATTTATTTTGTTTTTGTATGTTTATTGGTTCTTTTTGTTTGTTGGGTGCTGTCAAGTCAGATCTGACTCATAGCCACATTATGTGCTATAGAACTAAACACTACCCAATACTGCCATTCACATGATCCTTTCATGTTTGAACCCATTGTGGAGGCTACTGTGTTTTTTCTCACTTTGAGTCATGCTATATCTGCAATAGGAGGTCCCAGGGGCTTTACTCCATTCCCATCATTAAGGACAACTCTACTTTGAGGAGGCAACTCTTTCCCAGTTGTCTCTTTAATGCCTTCTAGTCTAGGGGGCTCATTTTCTAGTAGTAGATTTGACAGTGCTTTTCTGCTATTCATAGGGTTGTCAGTGGCCAATTGTTTTGGAAGTGAGCTGCTGGATCCTTCTCCCTAGTGCGTCTTAATCTGGAAACTCAGCTGAAACCTGTCCACCATGGGTGGTCCTGCTGGTATCTGAGATACTGGTGGCATAGCTTTCAGCATCACAGCAACATGCAAGCCTCCCACAGCATGACAAGCTGATAGACACATAGCGGTTGCTGGTGCTAAGGACTAATAGGTGGAAATGGAAAAAAAATTCAAGTCAATATATGGTAAAAATGAGGAATTTTTTTTGAATGAGTTCTCATTCTTCAGAATTTGGACTGGCCCCCTTTCTATTTACTTCATCACCTTTTCACATTTTAGTCATTCTCATCAATTAATATTTACATTCTAGAAAACTAAGAAGGCATCTACCTAATTATAGTCAATAAGTGTGTTCATCTGTTTGGGTTAAGTGCATAGGTGCTATGAACTTCTATCGCTCTGCTCATCCCTGCCTTTGACTCGGCAGTCGGAATGA
The DNA here is from genome assembly GCA_007922755.1 of Pedetes capensis. NCBI lineage: Eukaryota > Metazoa > Chordata > Mammalia > Rodentia > Pedetidae > Pedetes > Pedetes capensis. Next base: position 2,641 of record VMDO01011493.1, on the reverse strand, counting down.
AGAGCACTTGGGACCTCTGAGTCTCCTTGAAGCACAGTCTCTGCTATCTGGTGCCCACAGGGCAGGTGCAACATGCGCACAATGATTGAAAGGACAAATGGCTTCAATTTGTTCAGGTGGAGCTGCAGTGTAGGGCAGTGAGTACCTGAAGTGAGGTGAGCTGTGCAATGAATTAGGCAATGAGACTGCCCGTGGCAATCTGGAGAGCCACAGCCTTTCTGAAATGAAAATCACCTTCGTTGTTGACATTTTTCTTCCATTAGTCCTTTCCTGTCTTTTTGGAGAAAACGTTATGCCTGATTTAGCTATTATTGACACAAAGAAGTTCTAGTCATTCTCACAAAGAAGTCAAAGAAGTAGATGAACCAAAAAGTTTCTTTCATTTTTGAAAAATGTATTTTATCTGTTCATTCAGCCAGTCATTTGCTTATTTATTTATAGTTAGGTAACAGGGTTTTATTATTATTTGGTTATTACGGTTTTGTTTTATTTTTGCATTCACACTGCCCTAAGGCTTGCTCTAAGGCTGAAGTACAGAACTGGTCCCGTGCACATTGAATAGTTACAGATGTAGACAAGGGGCTACAGGTATAGCTCAATGGTAAAGTATGTGCTTAGCATGCACATGTCTTGGGTCTGATCTCTGGAAATAATAGCAAATGCAATAATAATAATTTAGAGCTGAATATTTGTTGTTGTTGTTGTTAGGGGCTGTCAAGTCCATGTCTGACTCATAGTGACCCTACATACAACAGGCAAAACACTATTGTCAGTACTTCTCTGCTGTTCATAGGGTTTTCAACGGTGGATTGATTTTTGCAGTGGGTTGCCAGATCCTTCTCCCTCTGAATATTTAGGATGACAGAATTTTAGTCTGATTATCATTGTACTGAAGTAGCAGTAAAGAAGATTTTCTTCTATTTTTTAAATTTTCTCAAAATACTATCATTTTAATTCAGAAATTTGACTCTTGTCATACCTGGCAAAGTTATCCTTTGAAAAAGGACCCTTATTTATTTTCTCTCAATATATTTCAAAGTTTTTTTTAACGCTTATCATCTTGTTCTAATTTTTTCCCTTAGAATTGTAATTTCCTTTTTTTCCTATTTATATCATTGCTACATACTAGACACATGCTTTATTTCAACTTCCAGTATTTCACTGGGGCTAACATTTTCTAAAAACTCATTTTTGAGTATAAATAGATTTAGTTCCCTTTTTGACTTGTTTTGTGACCATGAGGAAATCAAATCTCACTAGCCTCAATTTTTCCATTTGCAAAATGAAATAATATACTTGCCTCTTATACATCTTGAATGTTGTGAGAATTAAACAGGTAATGTTTGCAAAGTGCTTTGTAAAAACACAGAGCCTTTCATCTAAGGAAGGCATTCAGAGTGTTATTGTTTTTGTTGTTATTGATGGCTGTCTTCCCACATGGCTTTATTTTATTGGTGTACTTAACTGCAATAGGATTGAATCATAGAAGTGAGAGATAGTAAAGACTTAGCAGGTCATATGGTTCAAACTCATTGCAGAATTCTTCGCTGCAACAACTGTTGTTCTTTAGTCCTATTTTTAAGTCCAAAGGCATCAAACATTGCATGGTCCATTTCTTCCTGCTTGCCATTAGAGCTGTTCTAAAGAACAATTCCAATGACAACTTTTGATGTAACTATTTTCTTAATGATCCAATTGGAACCACTCTTTGGGTCTCTGCTGGGAGGATATTTTTGCTCAGTGTGAAGGTTACAAGTTATTTTCAGGACACTTTTACTACTTTCTTGGGGAAATGGAGTCACAATCCATTAGTTCTCCTTCTGATGAGGCTCTTTACAATGTTCACCCCAAATGTTCTACTTAGGAATTTCCTTACCATTGGCCCATGGAGCAGAGCAAATCTTACATCCAGATATCTTGTTTCAAACTGTTAAACTGTTTTAAATTCAGTCCCAGGGGACTAATTTAAAATGATGTGAAAATTTCAGGCTTGTGAATGACACATTTTGCTTTTGGAAGATCTATAATCTAACAAATGATAGTACATAAATATTTAATGAATGAATAAATGGATCATTCATCCTATCATATATCTAACTCATTGTTACTTATGGGACTATTATAGTCCCTTTGATCTTTTGGGATTAGTATCAATGTATGTACCTATCTATTAATTGATAGATTTTTCTGAAGCATCATCACTTATGATATTAATACCACTGATATCTTGGCAAATGGACCAGCCAAATGATGTTTAGATTTTTTAAAATGTCAGGAATTTATTATATATTAGGGGCTAAGAATAGGTTCATAAGTCAAACGAACACATTTCTCTTCTTGTCACACTTAATGACTACCTCAGCCAATAAGAATTGGTTCTGAAGGAACAATATTTTACCTCCAGAGAGTTCACTTTTCATCCTTTTTTTAGCGATACTAAGTGGCTGGGATTTGGCTCAGTGGGTAGAGCGCTGCGCTGCAGTCTCTGAGGTCCTGAGTTCAATTCCCAGCACCACAAAAATGGGAGAAGGGCCTGGCAATCCACTCCCAAGGCAATCCCGAAGCACTCAGCCATTGAAAACCCTATGAGGGTCGCTATGAGTCGGATACCGACTCGACGGCACCTAACAACAACAACAAC